>DWLR01001019.1:0-20464 GCA_018246295.1 Papilio alexanor hazarajatica
TGATTCAGCAATTAGAGATCGACTCAAAATGGGAGAAAATTATAACCCTATACCTGACCTAAGCCCTATGGACAGAAAAGCCACTTTTTCAAAAGATGAAGAGAAAGAAATGGCCTCATTTATCATGCAAAGTTTTATGGGATAACTCAACAACAGTTGTAAATTGATGTATGAGTTTGCCGTTGCAAAAAATATCAAAAATAATTTTTCGTCCGAGAAAAAAATGGCTGGTTGGGTGGGTTAAAGCAGCAGTTAGAAGAAAAAGAACGAAAGCGACTAAAAAGCAAATGAAAATAGAAAAAGACAAGAACGTTGCAGAGAAGAAAGTTAGTGAGCATGAAGATTGTATGAAAAGCAAAAGGAAAAAGCTGCGGAAAGGAAAAATTAAATCTAAAGTAAGGCCAAAGAAATGTATCAGCAGCAGTGAAGATAGCGAGGTGATGTACCTCTTACTCAGTTGTGCGATGCTGATGAAGATGACTGCCGAAACTTTCCTTTGTGATTTGTGGTGTGATTAATACAACTTAGTCTGATATAAAATTTACTATAGGTATTTTTGAGACAACTAATAGTCTAAATTTAATTCAAAGAGTTACTAAGGCTTCTAGTTGTTAACAAATTTACATATGCAGAAAGTTACCTACGTTTTCTTGTCATTAAGAATTTAAGTTTTTGTAATTAATTCGTAATGAATTTATAGTGAATTATAAAATATTTTTTCTGGAGATAGAACAGGGCTCCATATTTTCACGCACTAGTTTGTGAAAACTTAAAATTCTACTAGTTTAATTACTATAATAACTTACCTAGGCACGATATTATCCGACAAATTTGACAATATCACGCTTTTCCGTTTTTTTTGTAATTTTGTAATAATTACTTTCTCTTTAAACTTTCAATTTTTTTGTCATAATGTATGCGTATCTAAATAAATATTCTACTACTTACTGCATTATTGTTTCTATAAATCAAACCTTGTCGTAATTGTAGGTCCAAGTTCTTAGGAGCTCCTCTCTAAGTAGTCAAGTCAATGCACTTATATTAAGCGCCAATAAATATTACAACACATCAACCATTGGAAAGAGATTTCGGCTTCGTTGAGAATTATCTGACACACACTACCTATGTGATTTTTAGTGCTTTGTACTAAAGTAATAACGCTCTACGAAGTCGAAATCTCTTTCCAAAGGTCGATGTACAATATTAATGGCTGTATTACGCCTTAGCTGTGTCATTAAGGTTATTAGCATTCGTGAGATTTATACAACGAGTTTGCTGATAATATCACTCTATTAAATAAAATGACGGATGATTAAATTGTACAACCATATTAAGTTCTCGATCTGCCTCAGTAGGATATTACTAGTCGAACAAGGAAAAAAATTGATCGCTCCTCTAATCAATAACATCACAGTCATGTCATCTTCGTAACGTCAAAGCGCTTTTGGCGTCCTCTTATTTCTGCCCCGCGCACCGCCCCTCGCTCGCCCTATATTGCCTTAGCAATACTTAGCCACTGACATTTGGTAATATTCAGAATAGTTACAGATGGTACTGTTAACCTTCATTAAGGAAAGACGTAGAGTAAGGTACGGATCCACAGTCGAGTCGACGCGCGACTCGACTTACGACACGATTAAGTAGGATCGTTCCTCGATGTAACCTATTTTAAATAAATAAATAAAGTAAAATAATAATTATAGGAAAAAACATTGCAGTAATTTGTTGCATGTCAATGTGGGAGACTGGAAAATGTCATTTTATGTCATTTTACCCATCGCACAATACGACAAGGAAAACATGAATCTGAATTGCGTACAAGATCTAGGGATGTATAAAATTGTATTAACTGGGTAAAGTAATCGGAAAACTGGATTAAAATACGAAGTCGTACACTGGCCTCGATAATCATACCTTAATTTGTATGAACCACATTAATGCATATTAATTACACATGCCCTTCTATACACTTCAACTTTTCAAAAGTATCAATGGTTTAGACAAGTGACCGAACTAGAGAATGTATTAGCCTTTAGGCTGGCTATTAATCCCGAAGGTTTCATTTAATTGAAGACAAATTTTTAAAGCTTTCAAAAGCTATAGAAAATGATCTGTGTTCTTGTGTATTAATACAGTAAAGTCATAGATAGAATAATAATCGTTGAAGAAACTACTAATTTTTTCTAATTCTATCTATAATTTTACTCTATCTTGGTAAAGACTCTCAATGCACAAGAATCCAGATCAATTTCTCAATTCAAATATTGTCATTCTTTCCTAAAAGAAATGCCATGAAAACTTCTATCATAAGAGAAATAAAAGGTTTATTTCTCTTTTATCACCTGGATGACATAATCTAGGTGGTTTAATTCATTTTTATACGTATGTGTGTTATTGCATCCAGGATGCAAACCTGGATGCAAGACCCCTATGCATCCAGGTTTTATGACAAAATATAAAATTATTTTTTCATTCCACTTTGATCACCTAGGTTACGTGGCTCAGGTGATATCGCCCAGGTGATCAAAGTGGAATAAACCGAAATAAATTTGTACTTCTTTATTACGTTTCCATTTACAAATACGTATATAACAAAAAAGTTTAATTTGATAAAAAAAAAATGTTCATCATATATCATATTCTATTCATCTTATCTAGATGTAAAAACAATAATACAAATAAAATTAAAAGTATGTCACACCCATCTGTGCTAGAACTTTGCTATTTCGTTTCGGAACTGTGCTCTTGTTAACAAATATTAAAAAAATCGAATAGAAAAGTGATAGCCAATCATTCTAAAATATTGTAGTAATTCATCAGAAACGCGTATCCTTGTCCTAGCGTTATTCCGGATGCTTCGTTATCTCGGAAATAAATGTGTCTTATCGAAAAACCGATGTTTCCAGAGCCGTGACTGATTTAGGACTTTTATCAGCCTATATGTTTTTGTATTAGTCGTTAGCAAGGATATTAAATAATTGTTTTAAATATTGTTTTGTGTTATATTAAAATGATAAGACGTGGATATTCATGTGTACACGATCAAAAAATCATTATCAGGCGACAGGCGTCCACTGCTGGTCATACCTCATGTCGTCGGTCGGATCTTGAGAGAAGCCTACTCATGCCGCGTCGACATGTACATATATGTATGTGGTCACTACTTCAGAGCCTTTTGGCTCGGCTCTCCGTTTTAAAAGTAACGGTACTTAAATTTAGCAATTCTTTGATCACCGTGGTTCCGTTGTTAATGTCGAGTTCAAAAAAAAGGTTGTCATCAAGCCGTCAATTACATTTTTATGTAGTTGTCGCCAATAAAACATTTTTCATTTGTTATATTAATTTAGTAATAATGTTATTGAGCCGCTATGTAATTTCTCTAAATTTTGTCTGAGATGTGATAATCTTAAATAAATTATCCGGTTTACCTTCATGATCATATGATATTGTTTTTATCGACATTATTATTTGTTAAATACAAGGTGATGTATTTTTTTAACGTAACTTGATAAAACACGCAGTACATTTATCCAAATGAAATAAATAAGGACAGACAGTGTACCTTAAAATTAATTTAATATTGGTTACTTGTTAGTTATTTCTAGCGTTTTTGAGCGCTAGAGTTGGGTGTAATTTGAAAATATATTTTTTTTTGATTAAAAAATATATGTTTTTGTCTTTACTATAGGTATTAGGTGACATACAAGCAAGTTTGTAATACACTATTGGTATCATAAATAGTTAAATAGATCATAGAGGTCCTTTCGATTCGATTCTTAAAATAATGTAAAGATAATAATTTGTTCACAGTTTTTGTGAATTTTGTTTACAAATTGTTTGTTTTTATGCATTACTGACAATCTATTTTTGTTTTGTTTTAACATCACTATTTGTTAGCTTTATGAAACATACGTGCATGGCTATGCGTCTTACCTTTTGTAATTGTTTTTGTAAAAATCTTGAACAACAAACATTGGATGAAGCTAAGTATGATTTTTGGTTTGATAAATTTAACAAGCTGATTCCTATTAATGCCTTGGTTCATCGTCCGTTCTACATGACAACACAGCAATTCCTTTTTTCCTCTATCCCTTCATATATTAAAGAAAAGACTAATTACATTTACACAAAAGAGAAAAATAATTTGATCACATTTGATTAAATTATACCTTTAGAAGAGTACACCATCTTGTTGAATCTTGTTGAAAAATAGTAAAACTTGCAAAGCAATCCCTATGGCAGTCCGGGTAAGAAACGAATATAATAACACCTCACTTCAAAATTGGTCAAGCCTTTTAGACTCCATCTATATATATCTACATACATGTGAAAAAACATTAACCTCCTTCTGCGTCAGTTGGGCAAAAATATAATTTGGTCGATTTCGGTCTGTTCCTTCTTTCATTGGAAGCAGCCAGCAGCTAAAAAAATCACAGGGGAACAAAATGAAAATCTGTAATGACAATATTATATTTTATTTAAGGTACCGATGGCCAAATTTCGCAGAGAATACGAACGTTACGATATCAGTTACACGCTAATAATGTGTCGTACACATTATATATACAGATTGTACGACTATACAACACTTGCAATGATATGTAACTAACAGTACCGAAACATTTTAGCAATTACCAAAGTTCGCATTAAATTCAAACAATTTCATTAATGTACAACAATTTATTTTATTAAACCAATACGACGACATATTTACACAGAACAAGGTGCTTACATATCTATTACTTGTATTGAATTATATCACTATACATACCGTATAATGTATATCAAAAAACATAAAATCAGAGGTGAGAAAAGACTAATTTCATTTACACAAAAAAGAAAAAGAATTCGATCACATTTTATTAAATTATACAAAAAAAAAGATTGAAAATATCTAAGTCGTTATGATAAAAGTGTAAGTAAATTTATTATAAAATGACACACAGTCGGCAGAATACTTTGAAATGTCCTAATTATGTTTGTATAAACTAAACATTAAAGCTTCTTTGATTTAAGAACTTAAAAACGAGCTTAGTTTTAGCTTAGGAATGTAGTAAAGTAACTTAAAACTAGTACATAGCGTGAGATGTATTTACATGATCCTAGCAAGTAAATTACACGACGTAATTAAATCGAGGCCTGTTAAATACTATACAGAGAATCATAATGGCACTACAAGCTTAATAATTGATCTGTGTACACAAAATATGCAATCGGTTTCGTATTATGTAATAAGATATTTAGCAAATATGCAAAACGGAACTGTGTAGCTATTATATTCCAAATACAACGTTTTTATGACGGCATATCGCAAAAATTCTTCGTCGCTATAAAAAGAAAATTTGATCTCGAAAACTAATACCTTATTTATATATATATAGAAAGCAACTAGCTATATATTGTGGCATTAAATCGTTATCAAAGTGGATTTTCTTTCTTAACATCACGCATTAGCAAACATGCTAAGAATGAAAACTCAGTTATTTATTACGACGCATTCCTGTTGAGTCTAGTGTCTACTAAGTTATTTCAAGACGTTGCAATGACATTTAATCTACGCGATTAAAAAGAAGAAACCAGTGAAGAGTTAATTATCAACATTTATTGAAATCGAATTTGTACTTTTGGTAAATGTACCATATTATTAATTAAAGCAATTATTAGTTTGCGAGATGGCCATTGCTGTGTTAAGTGCTTAAAATGTAAGTAGAAAAATCTACTATGACTATTGGAATACACAGTTTTCTATGTAACATTAAAAATTAAACTAAAACCTTTTTAAAATGAAGTATTCAATTTTGATTACGGTTATCGTCAAATAGTAAATATCACAGGTATGTTTGGAAATATTGATAAAATAGCCTCTGAGTCATTTCACTGGTCTTTAGGTGAATGGGGTCTTAAACATGACACAGTAATATTTTGCCACCATATAAAGTTTCTTGAGTAATAATTTTGAACCTAAGCTTCCAACAACCCTATTGGTACAAACTTTTTGGATTATTAACAATTCGCGTTAATGACGTCATATTAGAACGATCTAATGTTATTGGCAGGATAATACTCAGGTAACTTATGTTTTATATTATATAATCTTGGAAAACACTAAACAAATTTCGGTTCAAATGTCAAAAGTTGCAATAGCTATTGTTTAGCAATCAATCATTTCTACTTGCGTCATTACAACACGTATTTCGAATATACAATGTTTTTGAGGCCACGGTGACAAGAAGCGTGAAGCGTCCTCCTTCCAGATGGACCAATGACTGTGTGAAAGGCAGGAAGTCGCTGGATGCGGAAAGCGAAGGACAACATACTGTGGAAGGCATTGGGGAAGGCCTATGTTCAGCAGTGGACTCACACAGGCTGATGATGGTGATGATGGTGAATGTTTTTTGCATTGCAACGTGTGTGAAGGAAGGCATTACAGCTGCTAAAAGACGAGACGATGTATTATATTTAAATATGAAATGCTTGCGAATTTAATTATTTTTGAGAATTATCACAAAACCACACCTGGACAACCTTGAACTCGATTGTTTGAATATAGTAAGTTCAGTTTTTAAATCTTTTGGATAAGATAGAGAAAGCTATTGTCTGCTTTACCTATCGAGCTTAAACTTTAGCAGGAAGGAAGATTTGCTTAATATACAACATGTAAGATGCTTAAAAAAAGCAGAAAGAGAAAAGTTGAGAGTATGCTATGAAAACATATGAGAAATACTTATTACAACAAACTAAGGGGACTATTGTACGTAGTCCTGATATAGAGAAATTATATTTATAGTGTTTTTTTATTAGAATATAATTTGTATAATGTTTTAAGTATAATTTTAGAAAAATGGAACGTACGAGGCAGATTGCGGATACTTAGTGACTTGTTACAATATGAAAATATGATCACAAAAGTTCGAAAATGTTTGTCTTATCTATATACTAATATGTTGTTCGTATTTATTTCATATTGTAGATTAAAAATAAATATAGGTTAAGTGCTAATTCATATTTTAATTTATCAGTCCTTTTAATTATCCGAATAGTTCAGGCCGTTTATGTTTTATAATTATTATTTTTTTAAATATCAAACAGAATTTGTAAAAATTAAATATAACAAATCATTTTTACACTTCTTCTAAATAACTGGGTAATTGTTAAGTGACACAGAACGAGCACACCAAATGATAACTCAAAATAAACCTTAATTCAATTTGCATAAGGTTACTGATTATTCAACGATAATTTAGCGATTTGCGGTTGATCCAGCACCGGCGGGACGGATATATGTCCAGTCAACGCAGACCTACAGTTACGTACAACTTCAATAATTACGCGGGTCAACTTATAAAGAAAGAATAGTACATTATCGTTAACTATAATAGTTTCATCTATTCAAGAATGACTTACAAATCCAGTTTATACGTAGCTTACTAGTAATTTATTAAAAAATCAATAAGCCCGACTGACTGGGCATCCTGGACACCCCGGGAAGAATACAAATCGAATAACACCTTACTCTTCAAAATCGGTTAAGCCGATTAGGCTACAGGAGGTCACAATGAAATTAATACATACATGACTACTAAAACTGTCACCCTCCTGTCAGTCAGGCAAAAACTAAAGCTGCTCCTCAAAACCAAGAACTTATGTCACTACTTAGTTAACTCCCAAGTCAAATATTTCACACTTGACCTGTATAACTAAATGTACAAATACTTTGGAAGGTTGGGTGTTTCCAGCGTAAGATGAGCCGCGGGTCAGTGGTAGTGCGAGAGCTTGCCGGGTCTGCGCGGCGGCGCGCTCTCGTACTCATAGTAGTTGGACTGCGGGCGCGGGCCCTCCCTGCAGGAGCGCTGCGAGTGGTAGCCCGCGGGAACTCCCCGACGGCTGCGACAATAATAATACTTCAATAATGTATAAACATAAGTAAAAACACCGAGTACACAATATTTTGTATGGATGAAAGCAAACGAGCAAGCGGTTTATATAATGTTAAATGAAACCTAGACATAAAACACTGGACGGTGGTTTACCCTAAATAACCGTCCGCGTTAAGATACGGATATAAGTCTCATTAAACAAAACGCAGTTAAAATATAAATTACTGCGTTTTCTTAAAAAGCAACGCTTGCACAATGTTGTGTTTCCCATTAGGTATCTTTAGGTGAACGTCCTACCCGTCTAGTTGATTTATGATATAAAAAAATAACTTCAATGACTTTCGGTCGAGAGAGTTTACTTTTGTACTTCATTCGAGAAAAAATAAATATAAGCACATTCGGCCGTGACCAAGAGGTGCAGAGATCACGTTTGACTTTTTGCAGTCATGCCATTGTCGGTATTGCCAGTCGCTAAAAAAACTGTATAACTCGTTACTTGAACTTTTTACTCAGTACGCTGCCAAAATCATAATTAAAAAACTCAAGGTTACCTCTAAGTAATTTAAGATGAGGTATAAACACTCTGCTGACATTCTAAAATTCAAAACAAACTAAAACTAAACATTATTGACGAAAAATTACTTTGTCACAGTTATTTATCCTTATTTTTAAATTCTTATATCTAAAGATATTTGTCATCCACGAGTACACTTTTAACACACAGAAAGTTACCGCCCAGTCGCAGTGGTGTGCCTACAGCCTAATTGTTAAGGGATCATGAGCTCGTAGGTTCGAGTCCCGCCATTCGACTATTGAGAACCATATCCTAACACAAGTTTTTAAAGTTAGTTGGATGGGTTATAAGAAACATTAGTAAATTATTCACTTTATTAATCTACCAATATTTAAAAAAAATTATAATAATCTTAAAACAATTTCATACAAAAAACGTTTAAATTACCGACCTAGTGTTATGATTACCCGTGTTTTAAGTTTATAAGGAAAAGAGTACGTACAAATATATACCTACATTTAATACCTAATAAAATATCAATATTAATGAAATATTAAGCCGTCCCGGTGAGTTCTACATCAAGAGGGTATTCATGAAGTGTACTGTATAATAAAGTAGGGTCTATTTATAGCGCAGATCATAGGGCCCGTAATGAAAACAATTTTATTGGAGCTCGAACGGTATTACGTGTACTCGATACGCCCACCATCAAATTTAATAGACTTTTAGCATTTTATTACTTTCTTTTATGGATAAATGGGCAAACGAATAAGCGGCTTGCATTATAAGTTAGCAACGCCTACTAATAGTTCCAAAACTCGGAAAACTTACAATGAACTTGTCAAGTTTATATGGGAAAAAGAAAATAAAGGTCTAGGTGAACGATGTAACGCAACGCGACACTACGAGACATGACGCGACCAATCAATGACTTTGAACTGATCTTTGCATGAGCGACAAATTATCGCGACACCGTAGGCCAAAAACACATACAACGACTATTTGACATTTTCGCGATACGTTAAACCACGTCGCGTTGTCGCATTTGTCGCTCACGTAGGAAAACTTGTAAGAGAAACCGAATACCACGACCTAACAGAAGATAGGTGTGAAGTAGTTTTCTGCGTTTTGTCTGTTGAGTGAGGTGCAGGGGGCCTTAATTCTAGTCCTCTTTCCCTTACCACTCTTTTTTAATAAGAATTTGAAGGGCGAGTGGATTTGACGGAGGGACAATGGATAGTAAAAGGAAATACATTTTTGCCATAAAAAAGAACAGAAAGAGAGACAGCATAGGACAGAGTTTGAATCAAGAATTCACTCATCATTGTGATCATTGTCAATACGTCGTATGTATACACTATGATCTTATTCTGTAATAAACTTCAGTATAAACTACATACGTGGCTAGTCTATCTTGAAACATAAAAGTGTTTAGTTAATCACATAGATGTATGAAGCATTAAAAAACGGTAAATTATCAGATATTATTATCAAATAAATCCCTACTAATATTTAAATGCGAGAGTAGCTCTGTCTGTCAGTCTGTTACGCTTCACGACTTGATCATTAAATTTGGTACAGAGATGACTTTTAGATTAAATTTGGTACAGAGATAGACTAGAACTTGGGAAAGGACGTAGGCTATGTATTACTGCGAAGAAAAGAGGCTTGCGGGGGTTGAATTAGGGAATAAAAATTTGTATGGGAATTCGTAATTATCGAAGAGAAAACCATGAGACTTAGTATTTAGGCATTTGATAAGAAGTTAATAAGTATTTGTCTAGCATTTTCGAAATTTCGAATGTGTGGGAATGAAATAGGGGATAACATTTCTTACAGAAGTCCAAACAAATCTGTCTATGTTTACCAAACGTATATTTATTCGAAACATGTGTATGATTAGTGAAATTGCTCTTACACGTTTTACACGTTGCGAGAGCGCGAGACCCGCCAAGCGAGACACAATGAACGATGCGCTGGACAAACTCGCAAAAACAACGTACTTTATAAAAATGCATTAAAATAAGTCATTTGCACTAAACTACGGCAGTTCATATGTGTTTAATTTGGAAAATAAGTATCTTAAAAATATTAAAAATACTGCCCGCAATAATAATTCCACGCGGACGAAGTTGCGGGCAAAAGCTAGTATTCCATAAATTTTAAAATTAAACCATTTAATGTTAATTTTTTTTTATTTAACCACATCAATTTGATTTAGAAGTATGTATGAGAGTTTAGATAATAACTCTTAAAATATTAAGATCTGAAATATATTCAATAAATGGATTACTTTCAGTGTGATAATTTTTATGTGAAGATTATTTATTTAGAAAGGTGAAAACTTAATACTAATTAATGATTTATTGGTGTTAAGCCATAAGCAGCTCAAAGGTATTTCATACTTCTGTGTTTAGTCTAACATCTACAGAACTAGAGTTTCAATCTTTTTTGCCCGACTGGCACGAGGGTAATGTTTTTTGCGGGTATGTATGTCTGTTTCATTGTGGCCTGCTATAGTCTTAACGGCTTCATCGATTTTGAAAAGTGGTCGTGTGATTGAGTCAGTCGGGTTTATCGATTTTTTTTTAATTATTATTTTTCGCTTCCCTCCTCTACCCAAATAAAACAAAAACAAGAAAAAAAAAGTTAAAGATGACACAATCTTCCACACCAAATATTTACCTTTCTTCATCAGCCTTTGCTCTCTGTCTGTCGTTCATCTGTAGCCTCATCTGGCCGATCTGCACCTCGCTCAGTTTTTCGCGACGGGCACTGAACGGAAAAACAAATTTTAGTTACAGATAAATAAGAATTAAATGCTTCAACCATAGGTTTTTTTTATACTTATACCATGACGCCGTTCAAAAATGACGATCGTAGTGATCATGGTGTCAGTCTGTGAGAGAACTTGGTATATTACTTTTAGGTTTTTACACGATTATACAGCATAAATCGTCATCATCTGAATTACAATAACGGAGATTTTGAATTCATGCTACCTAAATTTGGGATTTTACGAAGTCACCAATTAGTGGCTTTTGAATGGCTTTGCTTTCAAGCGCTATTATCTGGAGGTATAAAAAAAAAGATTAAAATTTATTGTATTTTTTGTAAATTTGCGCATTCTCGTTGTTTCGAGCGCATCATGGCACTTACAATTACAGAAATAAAAAAGGTAAGTACAAGAGTTTCGACTGTTCGATGTCATTTTTTTTTTCGTTTTTCAACATGACATTGTGAGGTTATACTGAGCATCGAGGGCCGTTTGCATCCATAACAAATAAATTTTATACACTTTATGATATTCTATGTATAAAAGTAGTGTTATCTGTATATATATTATTATATATTTTACATATTACAATATAATAAAAAAGCTGAAGAGTTTGTTTGTTTGAACGCACTAATCTCAGGAATTACCAATCGGATTTGATTTTTGCATTATACAACTTTACTATTTAGGAAGGTTACAGACTCTTAATTATGACGCTACGACTTAAGAGCAGATCAAGTCGGTTAATTGGTGGCTCAGTTAATGTACTATAAATTCCCTATTTATAGTAAAAACTGTGTAACTACTATTACTTACTTAAAGTTTTGAATTTCTTCGTAATTAACATAATGGCCAGTCGGACCCCATGCAGAATCCATTGCCTGTAACAAATGATAAAATGTTGGAAATATTTAACAGATGCGGACTTTAAGAAATAAATAAAAAAGTTAGAAAACTGATTAAACAAATTTTTGGTTTATATAAAAATATAGTATAGGTTCATCGAGTAGAGTAGAAAAAAAGTGTTAAAAAAAAAGTTAATGGGTAGTATAGAAATTGCCTCAGGTGTTTCATGTAAGAAAAAAGTCTCCCATGAAAATTCATTACCTCTACCTACCCTTCTAGGTAATAAACATGAGAGTAAATTTGTTGCACGTTTGAAGGATATTATTTATATAAATATCGTGGTATACCAACAACACATATTGTTTGCTAAATAGTTCCTCGTTTATTAAATATGAACAAGTTACGTTTAACCGTTCAGTGGTTTTTACAATCGTTATTAAATAATTATTGATTTATATCTATGGTAATGAAATAACTGTATGTTGCATTGACAAGAACTACAATTGTAAGCAATTATCGGTAATAAAACTGCAATAAACAATATTAAAAGTAATTCAATATGCAGCTACTAGCAAACTAACTATTGTTCAGTTGAATACTTTTAACATATAAATATTAAACGTCACGATCTTGCATGTGTTAAAATAATACCAAGGTTAAAAATGCTAGACCTGATTCAAGCGACGTTTTTAACAAGTTTTATTACCTCCGTGAGACGTGAGCGCATCGCGTTGTTATATGTGTAGTATAGTCTATGTAGGATATTTTACAAACATAAATAATGTTTATAAGTCACTGTGACGCACTTTACTCGTTTGCAAAATGTTTAAACTTACAACAAAAGTTTTAGTATTTTTATACAAAGTATTCTTTTCATTGTTTTTTTTTTCGTCTATTTGATATCTTAGGATTCTGCGCTGATGTATACTTCAGGTGAAAGGCGCAAGAAGGGAGCGGGTAGGAATCCCATTCCTGTCGTTTCTCAGAATATCAAACTGTATTGAGAGCAAATATCATACTGCGACAAATTCGTAAAAAGATTTAATGTCACAACGCATTATGTTTCGGTAATGCCACTATCAAGTCTATATGACACGGATGGCATACGCGGATACAGGATTTTGATTTGGGGATTTGGGGTGACATGTTGAGGTAAAGGACGAAAACAGGCACTAGGTTTCTCTATTAGTCTTGATCATAAAATTACCCAATATTCGTTCGAAAACCAACGAAGTCACCGATCAAGAACCTAAATAAAATTAAAAAAATAAATTTGTCAATTTTGATGATTTGGGGAGGGGGTTTGAGCCCAATAGCCCAATAGCCCACCATTCCTCTGATCCGCCAATGACGGTTGTTTAGAAAAAGTCAAATTTGTAGTTGCTAAACAATATTATCAGTCTGTGAAATTTTATTTAATATTGCGGCATAATTGTGTTAGTAGAATGAGCGTGTCGTTGTACGTACGTGAGAGTGAGCGGGCGCGGTGCGCGCGGGCGGCGCGCGGTACGGCGGCGCGTGCGCGTGCGCGCGCTTGTCCGACCGCGCGCCGCGCTCGCTGCTGCTCTGCCGCGACCGACTCGATTCGTCCCTGAACAACAAACATTATAATTACATACTACGCTTCTGTAATAACATGAAACCAGAGGCCGATGACGCCACAATGGCTTTCTTGTAGTGTATACAAATCTAAATGTAATTATCAAAACATAACATATAATGTGTTCTTATATTTACGCGAATTTAAACTATATTTACTGGATTATTTTTTCGCGTATTATTAATATTTTAATTACCAACGTTTCGAGCGCTTTATACCACTTATGGTCGCGGGGGGATGAAAATAATTATTAAAAAGAAGCAACTCCGCCAGCAACTTTGACATCGGGACGTCAAAAAAAGTTAGAAATATAAAATATCTACTTTTACACAATACCTCTGCGGCGGCGGCGGATTAGCGTCCTCCATCCTCTCGTCTATTCTGTTGTGCCTCTCCAGCGCCTCTCTCGACAGAGACTTCTCTGAAGACCGACCCGGCTGCGATCTGCCGTATCCTTCATTTTCGTTTTTCTTATTCGGTTTTCCAATTCTTAGAGTGAAGAAAATTTTACTTTAATTCCGAAGACATCCATGTTTATATTTAGTTTCGATGATGATAATAGTAGAAAAAGTTTTGATGATATTCGTCGCGCTTGATAACTATATTA
Source organism: Papilio alexanor hazarajatica (assembly GCA_018246295.1). Classification (NCBI taxonomy): domain Eukaryota; kingdom Metazoa; phylum Arthropoda; class Insecta; order Lepidoptera; family Papilionidae; genus Papilio; species Papilio alexanor. The sequence continues at coordinate 14,221 of DWLR01001019.1, forward strand.
GTAACGAAATAATGAGGACCGCGCAAGAAATAGCTTAACTGAACGTAAATTTTAAAGACAACTAAAACTGCATTACCTAAACATCGTAGATAAGGACTTCAGTAGCGAGGGCTTCTTGTGCGACAAAGACGACTGTTGCGGCGATCCCCTGATGATATGTTCGGGCGCGTTGTTGTCGTCTGTCAACCAGTGCTTTAGAGCTGGAACAAATATATAGTTCAATATATTCAATTATTAAAAAATAAGTGACACTAGATCAAGAAGTATAAAAAGGGTCACTAGATCAAAAAGATTTCTGAATATGGTGACTTACGTGGATGTGCGCGAGCATACAGAGGTTCGTTTCGTGGGTTCTTCTGAGTTTCTTGTATGGCCGTCTGTAGGGATTCTAAGCTCGAAGATTTCCGCATCCCGAGAGAAGGGCCGACTTGCAGCGCTGAAACAAATGAATGGTCAAAAATTTATACTGAACTCGCTATACTGAACTCAAAGTTACATATTAATTGTGACCAAGAAATAGTTAAATGCTAAAATAAATGTAGTTCACTGACAGTTGACTGCCTTGATCTCCTTGATCTTCTTGTAAGTTCCGGTCTGCTTGGCGTCGAGCGCGGCGTGGCGCTTCTCCGACATGGAGCGCCGGCCCACGGCGTCGCGGCTGAAGCCTCCGCCGCATTCGCTGCCAGACTCGCCGCCCCTGCACATATAAACCATTCACACGTATATACTTTTTTAATACATACATAATATATAGTACTGCTTGATCACCCGTTAATCGAAGACACAATCTGAGTTAGTAAGGCATATTTATAGTTTGACATAGAATACATCATTGGATATCATTAGAATGAGTTTGCAATAATTGACTCATAGTCGTAATGTAATTTAAGGTTTAGTATTAATGTTTGTTACCTGGTCGTGCCATAATCCTCTTCTATGATAACGTTGTGATGCGCCGGAGGCGAGCGCGCCATGTGCACGTGCCCCGTGTTCTGTCGGTAGTGGTGACCACCGTTCGCGATGGTGCCGTCCATCTGCGTCGCCATGTAGTAGCTCTCGTTCCTTAGCCCCGTCAGCCTGTCTATCACTGGGTTCCATCCGTCCAGGCGACTCCATTCGAAGCTGTCTCTTTTCGTATCATGAGGGACGCTATCTTTGTCTTTTTCCAAATAACCTTTGCTATCGTCCGATTGGTTAGAGACCCAACTGTTGTTGTTGTTTATGGTCACAATGGACGCATGCTTTTTGCTACTTCTTCCATCGTGGTTGTCTATGCCGACTTCTTTTTGGTTGACTTCAAACTTGTGCATGAAGTCGAGGTTCTTGTTCTCGCCGTCTGCGGCGTTATAAATGATCGTGTTGAAATTCTGCGAGTTGCTGTGGTCGTTGGAGTTTGTCGTGTCGTTGCCGTTGGGCGGCGTGTCGTCCTTCCATCTAGCGAGGCTGTCCATGCTATCTGTAAGGTGACGCATTCGCTGTTTATTACCGCTTTTTATTTAAAAAGTTATGATAAAACTTTTTATGTAACAAACAAATTATTAGATGAATTAAAATGAATAATTTTTACGTACTTTAAGATCATTTATTATTTTCGCATTATGCACATAAATGTGGGTATTTCTAATTTTTATGTTTATGTTTAAAAACATTTGTTAAGATTAGAATTAAAAATCTAAAACCAAAGAAAACTAGAATTAGAATTAAATTCTTTAGGAAAATTCTAGATGAAAAAATTAATAATGACCAGAATGTTTTTGTCTATTTGAATATGTGAACGTGTAAGCGCGTGTGTACTGCGTACCGGTGCGGCGCGCGACCGCAAGCGAGATGCTGCCGCGCACGTGAGGGCGCGCGTGCAGCAGCGCGCGGCGCAGCGTGTCCATGGCCTGCGCGTTGCTCTGCCCCACCAGCGACACGCCGTTCACGCTCACCAGCTGGTCGTTCGTGTGCAGTCTGCCCAAAATAAAATATAAAACATCACGAAAATTTCACAACATTTCATACATATTTCATGCGAAAAATGATCAAATCATCTTCACTAATCTAATTTAGATTGTGTATTTTAAAGTACGCCAAACTTTATGGAAATGTAGTCTTACCTCCCGTCTCGCGACGCGGCACCGCCGTGCAGTACGGACTTGATGAAGATGCCCAAGTCCTGGGGGTCCGGTCCCACCGTGACTTTCCCCTTTACACTGATCCCGAGTCCAGCCTTCTCAGAGTCGTGGACCGGCACGTCTAGTCGAAGGATCAGTCGATTGCGCAGCCCGGGTATCTAGTATTTTAAAACAAACATTAAATTTTATGTTTTTGTCTTATAGGGAATACAAAACATTGTATTTAAAACAAAAAAAAAAAAAAACTAAGCAGTTACATATAATTGTGGTCAAATAATAGTGCTCTTATAAAATTGTTTCTGCGTAAAATCCGTATACATACTACGGGTTACTTTATTAACGCTGGTGTCGAACAAATAATATAATAAAATATAAAAATATAATAAATAGTATAATCATTACATGATTATACTTAGAACTCACCGAAGTTGCGGAAGAATTTAAAACATCTTGTACATGTGAGTCTAACGCCTGGTCCTTATTCAACAGGTCGTCTTTTGAGGAGCTCTTCTGTATCCGTCCCCGCGCCGACCCATTGGGCCCATGGTTATGGTTGATGGCGTTGACCATGCTCGATACGCGACCGTTCTCCGCCGGCGTAGCCTCGACTGCATTGGTCGTTACGTTAGTCGATCCTATCGCCTTTTCTACATATTTATTCGGACTCTGCTGTGGTTCTACCCTCTGGAAAACAAATGTTACAAAATATTTATAATTTTCGAAAACTTAGCCTAATTAAAATACTTTTACTTACTATTGACTCTTAAAGGTAATATTCATTTTATTTATTTTTGCCTACTGCTTTTTTGTTTCATGTTTTTCTGTTTTGTAATACTTAGAAATAGTGGAAATGGATTGACTAATTAACATTTAGACATAGATTTGGATCCCTTTTAGACATTTGAATTAATGCGCGCACTTTTATTCTAGTATCTAATTAGTGAAATTGAATAAGGTATTCTGAAAATTCGTTCGTTTCTCATTAATCACTACACGAATATTTTTCAGTGGGAATCGAATTCACGGTCAAGAAGTCAAGCATTACAAAAAACTGACCACCAACATTACACTTTATTGTAGGAAGCCGTGTATCGGAACCCATTATGGCCACCGACCTACCAACTGATACGCGGTGGAACTGGACCTACGCGAGCTCCGAAGCGAGTCGAAGCATATAGTTAGTGAGTTTTTCAACGTCAACGCACCTGTGTCCTGCTGCTGAGGCTGCGCTCCACCACGATGTCGACCTGCGAGTCGGCGGGCGTGTTGCGCAGCAGCGCCACCACCTGCTGCTGCGTCAGCCCCGACACCGACACGCCGTTCACCGTCACCAGCTTGTCGCCCGCGCGCAGCCGGCCGTCAGTTACCGCCGCGCCCTGCACAGACAGGTGAATATATCATTTTGAAACTGATATACAGGTTTCTGGAAATGTCGCGTATCTTGTGACCTGTGTTTGGAAGTAATCCGTAAATTATTTTAGTTACTTGTAATATATTTGGTTGTTATTTCGTTTGTTATTTGTAATAACAAACCAATATCTATAGACAAGTTTAGTCCATTAAAGTTTAGTCCAAGACCATTTAGGTTACATTTTTAGCTACGGAAACTGTGGTCTTCTGTTTTACATGTTATTTCAGAAAACCTACTCAATAATTTATTGATTAATAAACAACAAACAATAAATTAATACATGTCATATTAATAATAATAAATAATTATTTATTTTAGACGTTTTATCCATATGTAATAAAAATATATACTTATTGGAATTATAATCTACAATTTTAAAAATTTACACACTGTTTAGCCAGATAAAGATTTAAAGTTTACAATGTAACTGAGTGCAACGGCACAATACTGGACTATCCCATCTGGCTCCAAAAACAAGAGAGAATTGCGTAAAGGAATTGCAATGTTTGCATAGTACAGTCAACAGTGCAGGAAATTTACGTAATTTGTATACAAGTTACAGTATGGACTTATTACCTTAGGCAGTATATTCTTGATGTATATAGGACAGTGTCCGCCGGTGGGGTTGTCGCGCGTGGTGATGGTGAAGCCCAAGCCCTTCTCGCCCTTGACGAGCGTCACGTGCACGGCGCGCGCCGCGCCCGCCGCGCCCGCCGGCGTGCTGCTCGGGCTCACCGGCACCTCTAGGCCGGACACCGCACGCTCGCTGCTGCCCACTGAAATGGTAGTTTTAACATTTATTAATACATTAAATGAAAACTTCCAAAACATTTTTGAGAATACTGAATTATAGAGTTAGATGTGGCGCATTTAAAGTTTAACCGAGGAATAAATGATTTAAAATTAAATGACGTTTGTCATTTAATTGTAAATCATTTACTAACGAATAACCTGTTTAGGTTATTCGTAATTTGTTTGAATATAACATAAATTGTGTATCCTTTTTGTTCCTGGTGGAATCAACTATGTCTTGAATTATTTTCCTTATCGATATAATTTAAGGAAAATGAAGTACCGATTTCTTATTAACCGCACACGAACCGCTTTCGCTTGTCCCTTAAATACCAAGTAAAAACCAAGTACAGTGTACATGATATTACCTTCAGGCAGAAGATCTAACTGTCTTTCTTGTCCAAGAGGCTCGCTGGAAACATTGTTCACACCTGATACCCATCGCAGCATATCTTCCACTCTGCAACAAAATATATGTAGTAGGGACAATTTCACTTTAATTCAACTAAGTTTCCATGATATTATTTTTTTTAACCTATGATTTTGATTCTGGTCAATCGACGTGTCCTGCCCCAAGGGCTCTCTTCTGGCATCTCGAGGAAGACTCTTGCTGCCGTAGATCTGTACTCGCTCAGCCGCGTCCAACCAAACGCCGCTTCTGAAAAGAATTTTCGCTTAATTTAGTCTGCATAGCCATGATTCTTAATAACATTTTCATCAACAAAATAATTGATACTTAAATTCCAGGGTATCATAAAATTTACATGTTATACATGTGATGGTGTAATTGGCCGACATTTCTTTCCAAAGGCCGATATGCAATATTTATGGTCTCGTGCTATACTGATGTGTTTCATTTGTCAGCCTTACATTATATCTCGGTGGTGTAAATTTAAAAACCCTTAAGTATCATACGTTACATACCCCGGTCCCGAGAACTGCATGGAGAGTCTGTTGGAGTGCCGCTGGAAGTGCTGGCCGTGCTGCGCGCGCTCGTGCGCATCTTGCGCGTCGGGCGGCGGCGCGCGCGTGTCCTCGCGGCACACCACCGCCGCCGACCATCGCTTCGTCTGCTCGCACACCTATGCAAATATATATTATTTATGCACTAGCAAGTAGCAACCAGCTCCGGCTTCGAGAGGGTATAAAATAGATAAAAAATATAGCTCATGTTACTTGCTGATAGAGATATTTATATTGGTGAAAGATTCAATTAAATTAGTTTTGTAATATGGAATTACTTTTGAGTTTATCCCGGCCAAATAAAATAATCTAAAAAATAAAAAAATTAAATAAATAATATAAGGATAGATAAATGTGACAACAATCGCACTTGATAAATGGCGATTTTCATTTCATTCATCTGTTGCCACCCAACTCAGACTCTTATTTGTTAATATAGGCAATTATACCTCTTTTTGCAGTAAATTCAGACGTGTCACGGTCTGTAAGATAACTTTGTTGTACTTTTACTTTAAACATTTATTCACATAGAGTAGATATCTGACTGTAGATTTTCTAAATACCATATAGACACCAGGAATTATTTATCAACAGCCATGCTTTATTATATCATCGATCTGGTCGAAATCGGCTAGTTTTAGCCTTTACTGACGCTGAAACTTATGCAAGCATCTATCTATCAACAGACTGATAATTTCAATTCTAGTCACCATGTAATTTTTGGCTATATAATTACTAACCCTGCAATTCTTGTAAACTATTCCAATAACCATAAATCTATCAGTCCCTTTAGGTATAACAACACCAAATTCCGGTTCTAATACTGTCATATCCTGTATATTGACAGTGGGTTGGGACTAAAAAATAACTGGTTTACATAGATACGTTATCGCGGCGTTAAATGGAAAGTCAACTGATAGCTGCGTCGGACTGTGCAATGACAGGTTCATTGCACAATTCA
>DWLR01001020.1:0-20463 GCA_018246295.1 Papilio alexanor hazarajatica
TTTACTTTCCCGATTTGCTTCAAGTGGATTAATACAGTTTTATCACTTACCCCGAAACCTGCAGCTATCTCTGAAGTACTTTGTGATGGATCCGCTTCCACGATAGCCCTTAATTCTTTATTTTCCACTTTGGTATCCGGCCGTCCACGGTGTTGGTTCTGAAGGTTGAAATTTCCAGAACGAAAACGTTGAAACAAAAAATGTGCCTTGCTTTCTTTTGCGACACCAGCGCCGTACACATCATTAATCCTTCGAGTTGTTTCACTGATGCCACGATAGAACTCGTACTGTTACCAGTATGAGTATAGAGTATATACCGATATTTCATGTTTTCCATTATGCGGTAATAAACGACGCCAAAGAAAAAAATAACGAGGAAAAAACAAATAAATGGCTGTTTTCAAAACTCAAATGTACCAGCTAAATGAATTTATAAATTTGAATTTGGAATTCTTAACCAAAGAGGAAGATATTTCAGATCAAAGTGGTCAGTACGACAAAACGCTAATTTCATATGTAATGACCTAATATATACAAATAAGTCTTCAAGTAAGCTTAGTGATCAAATCTAATTGAAAATCGCAAAGACGATAACAAAAATGAGGCAATCTTGAATCTGCAACTGTCTCTACGCATGTTGCTGAGATGGTGAGATGGTGATGAGAAGTCAGAGTTCGGTAGAAACTGATGATGTAATATTACAATAGAAACAAAAAATCCTAGGTTAATTTATAAAGTTATTGGAAATTCATTAAATAAAAACAAACTAACCCCAAAAGTTTTGTTGTCAAAACCTATGGTTAATCTAAAAGTCAATAAAATCTTTAAAGACACTGACTACTTTCTACTAATTAACATATTTTTAATACAACCCTGTCCACACAAAACGATACAAAATAAAGCAAAAAGAAATGATAAAAAAAGTATCATGTGATGTCCCCCAGACTGTTCCGGTACTCGCGAGCCCCTCCTTGCAATCTCATCCCAGTCGCCATCTGCCCGGATGCCACTCGCTATTGCCAATTTTATTTTGTATATTTAATTACGGCAACAGCATACAGCAATACTTACAATCATTACTTGCAACTCGCAATTGAACTTTACAGTCTTTCTTTTTTTTTCATATTAAAGACAGAGATTTTTTAGGCCCTGAGAAACCCTAACCTACGTCCTCAGAACACCTTACCAAAAATTCATCACAATGTTTTCAATAGCTTAGAAACGCATAGAGGACAAACATACAAACACTGATTTTTATTACATAAAGACTGGATCTCAATTCGAAAGCGTGACATTTAAGTGAAATACAAAATGTTATTTCAGCACTTTTTTCACATCATTTGAATCTGCTTCCACAGTACGTGAAGACATTGGCCAACCGTTTTATTTCATAGTAAGCGTTATAGAATGTGTTACATAAATGCAATAGAAATTACAATAACTACAAAAACATAGTTTGGTAATAATTTCGAACAAAAACTATCGCGCGTCGTAATGACATTGTTTACATAATGCATTGGTATGTCTCATAAGGTCGTTTAAAATATTTGCATAAAAATCTTAATTCAGTACATATTAAGATTTCTACAAAACAAATTTCCGTGTCATGAAATTAGAGTTGAACAACAAAAGTTCTTAACAACTCTTAATGAAATTTTATGTGCTGTTTTTAATTTGGTCCAATTTGAAAGATAGGATAGGTTTTATCTTAATTAATTACTTCAATATTTTTACTGAAAATTTTATAATTATTTCAAGTTCCAACAGATGGTATGGTGTAAGTTGGTTTATTGACAACACTTCATCATCGTTTGTTATTTAGGCCATTAGTGCTACCGGTGAGAAGCCGGAGCGGGTCGTTAGTTGTAATACAAGAAATCCTACTGGTCTGAGACGTTTATTTTACATTTTTCCAAGGACGATGACCAACATTACTTCCAGCTATTGTTGTTTACAAAAATACTTTCATTGTCAGAATGTCAATGAAAGTGATTGCGAGAACAATGACAAATAATAATAGAGAGGGAAATAATGTGCTAAAACATAACAGGGTGAGAGAGATAAAGACTGTGTCAAGAGACGCCATTGATTCTGGAGATCGAAATCCTTGCACTATTATCACACGTTTTATTAGTTCCACATTCTATGCAACGTAATTCTTAAATGTGATTTTTCAGTTGTAGACGTCAATACGAGTTGAAAATTTTCTCATATCACATACTGTAAAAAAAACTAACTAAAAACCCAGCTATTCTTGATTTTTTTTTCTCCTTACATAAAAAGTAAAGAGTTCCGATCCCAAATAAAAGGAAAAGGGAAGGGACAAGGAAAGAAGAAACTGCTAATTATTAGCAGTTTAGGCCCATTTTCAAATATTTTCATTTAATATGTGTTTTCTGTTACCCTAACTCCTATCATCTTGAATTTCTTAAGGTTGAAGAACGTGGTAGTATATTGCAAAACCTTATACAAACACCGATCGAAAGATGGCACTGATATAAACCTAAATTTAATGTAAGTGTAATCTATACATATAATAAAATCGTAACTGATCGGTATCTATAGAGCTCAAAAGAACGATTTTTTAAAAAAATTACTGTTTGTCTGTTACAATGTTCGCGCTAATCTCAGAAACGGCTTAATCGATTTGGATGCGGTTTTCACTAGTGTAGTAATTAGCTTCAATCGTTAGATTAAGTTTATTTCTTTTATTTTATTTTTATTAAGTTTTATTTCATCTAAATCGGTGCATAAATAAAAAAGTTATATCAATTTTGAAGAGTTACGTTAAACATTTCTTCCGAAAAAATGCTATAAAATGACTAGTTAATTGGGATGAACTTTAGTTTACTATATATGATATTCTATAAAATGACGATGGTTGAAAGATAATACAAAGTTATAGGTATTTTGAAAGTGCCTATGTAACTTGACCTTCGATCTATATTGTCAACTGGGCTGATTATGGTTCTACTTAGGCTGGACATTTCGATTGTACGGGATTGCGTTCTTATTACAAAGCGGGTCAAAAAATTAACTTTTTAAATTTTTTATAATGTTACTTTGTTAAGTAGCTAGATGTCATAAAATAATAAATAATAGGATTTGGTAAACTTAAAAATTAGTATTCACACCGATTATCAGGATTTTCACGTCTCACTAAAAGTATGTGGCGATTTAAGTAAAATTTGATTAGTTATTTAATTTAGTTATTTTTATTTGTTTTAACTGTATAATAATGCTACATCTGAACCGTCACTTAGCTCTAAAAGGTCAAATATCGAGTCCATTATCTTTTAAGGGCGTTCTAAGATTTTAGGTGACATTTTGGTAGTGATTAAACTGAAACTTAAATTATACTTAAATTTCTTTACGGTCTCCTTAAATCTATTAGTCGATGGCAAAAATGGGTGCAATTCAAGATAACTGTCTCTTTTTTGTTATGCACTCTGCTAGGTTTTGTTTGTATTTTTTGTTTTCTGGCAATAAAATAAGTATTTATTTTATTTATTTAAGTTAGTAATACTTAATTTTAAAAAGAACTGAATATATAAGTTAGTTAAGTAGGAAATAAAATATGCTACATTTTATTGCGAAAAAAAGGGTTTAAGGGGAAAGGGGAGGGTTCTTAAAACCTACTTAACCGATCATCATTAAACTTTGTATACATATTTTCATTAAAGTACTGGGAAGGATATAAAATAGTATTTATTACAAAAAAAAATCACTTGGGCTTTTATCCTGGAAAAATGTACGGTTTGCGTGGAACGTTTTTCACACAGATATATGTATATATTTACATATAGATACATCAATAGTGAACTCCACGCGGACGAAGTCGCGGGCAACAGCTAGTAGTAAGTACAGGTGTCAATTTAATGCTGTTTTTCTAAGCAATTTAGCAGCACGTTTTAAACAATATAACTTATTGTTAATTGGCGAAATGTGAAAGCGTATCGAAACGCATTCGTTTTACGCATTTGTGTAAATATGTTATTGATACATTTTTAAAGAGTCTTGCCCCATTAATTAAAATTGTGCCGTGTCTATTAATTAAATAGGTATTCGGCTGTATTTTTATGTTAGTTACCTCAGAACTTCTACATTTATAAACCGATTTAAAAAAATGCTATTCGGGACATTTGCGATTCTCATTTAATTTTTAAATTTCATTAATCCTTGGGTTTCGAAGTTTTGCAATAATAAAAATGAAAACGGGATTTTTACGCAATTTGTGACAAAGACTGATTACGGGTATGAATATTAATTTATAGAATTGAAAAAAATATGTTTCTTATTCTTTTACACCTGTCCCTCTAGGGAATAAATTAAGCAACTATGTAAAAGTTTTGAAAGTTATTTTAGGTTTAAAAGATAAAATAAAACGTTTATTTTGTGTTTTATTTTATTACGCCTTGTTATTTAATTTTTTGTTCGCGATTTATTATTTATGTATTTAATTAAAAAAAAAAAACATAAAGTACGATTTGTCAATAGAAAAATTTGACAATATAAAGAGACTTTAAATACATAGCTTAAGAGCTACGTACTGAAAAATTAGGTGGAAATGAATTTAGTTAATAGAGTGATTTAGAAAATACCTTAGCTTAGAGAACCCCCAGTAAGGGGTGTTTAGAGGTGCGTTGGTGAAAACGGGTATTAATGACTTATAAATAAAAGAATATAAATTTGAAATCTATGTATATATTAATATTATGTGTAGGTATAAGGTTATTAAGGTGATAATTATCTCACATTCCTTAATTTACTATTTCTATCGTTCAAATAATTTCATATAAGTGTATGTTTGTACACTTTCACTAATATAAAAATACAAAAAAAAAGTTTCATTGTTTCAATGATAAATGAGATAAAATTTAGTCTGATTTAGAGGTCATAATTAAATATGACTAACTAACTATGATAAGAGTAAGTCAGTTTTTTTCATACAAAATGTTGATTAATTAAAACTGTATTAAATACTGGCATTTATCTTTCATAGCGAAATTGGCATTCATAAGCCCTCAGCTTTTTTTAATCTTCGACTTAGATACTTGTATTTCCTGCCTACCCCTTTAAGTCACAATACCATTCTTAATTACTTTTAATTATATGAGAACTTGCATTCAACATCGTAGTAAATAGTACCGCATACACCATAAAAATTTAATAAAGTTTTGTACGCAGTACAAATATCTAGAATTGCCCCGACTGCGTTTACGTCATTAGGTCATTAAATTATGTACTAGGTAAGTGTAGCTAAAGAGACTGACGTGACCGGGGAATGGATGGGAAGTGTCAGTAGTGGACAACGTACCGACCTACATAGACCGAACTAAACGCACTACCAGGAATTGTTTAGGAAATAACGCAGAGAAAAGACGCAGGAAAACGAAATCGTAAAATAATTAAGCAATACATATCTCCGACTGTCTTTGAACATTTCCTTTTCCTATCCACCCCCCACGTTCTATTCCACTTCCACTAGGGATATGTGACGGCAGGAGAAGAGAGACTCGTGAGACGAAACGCAAAAAACTTCTACTTCACGCCTGTTTTCTGTGAGGTGCGAGCCCATTCGGCTACCGATGTTATTTTTGCGGGCTCTACCACTGTTAAAATGAGTACATACATAAAGTAACTTATGATTGACTAATTTGCCTTCTAAAATTAGGTCTTCGGTAATAAGAATTACGTAAATACATTCATTGAACTTAATCATAGTTCAGCAGCAACAGTTCCCGGCTTATCACTGAAAATTGCTCACATCCCGTTCTTCAGATATGTATTGCCACGGGACTATGCACTTTATGCACATCGAATATGTCCGCCATAAGTCAATACCAAGTCAACAAACAACATGAAGTAGGCAAACAAACGTAAGGGTTATTACTCCCCGAGGTTAACCCTTACCTTGGTGCTTGCATTGCATTAAAAATGGAGCAGAAACTTTTACACAGTATAAAAACACGGAAAGGTATATAAAATAAACAGTTTCACAACCTTTTTGCAGCAAAACATAGATCCAAATTCCATACTAGCTATCTTTTTGGTTTGCATTCCACGACCGTACGGTTTTCGTGTAACTTTCTGTCATGCAGAACTGTTTCGTAGAATTAGGAGCGATTTATGTTTAGTGGTACTACTAACTCTCTATGACTTGGAGTCCTTAGGAAAAGAGAGGCGCACAAGGGCTGCGTTTAACCACAAACATTTATTGTTTATTTTAATGTTTTTAAGCATATATCGATATGTGTATGGATGTGGAATAGGCAAGAAAGGTGTCAGAATCGCGCCAAGCGAAATCTGTAATATCTGCCCAACCTTCTAGGTTACGGGCGTGAGTGTTATGTTACACTTTTAATATTAGATTTAACGTCATTCGATTGATAACTATCTAGATAAGAGATTATTTCAAATCCATTACGAAGTGAAAATGAATTACAGTTTTTTTTTACTTAAGACTAGCTAGTTTAGTGTTTCTAGGTTAATTAATGGAATTGCCGACAACCGTTTCCGGACGGCTCGCTTCAATTGACTATCGCAATTGATCTACCTTTGCGCACTTATTTCAGCTTTGACTGACAATGACAATCTTCTGTTTTTTTTTGTAGTCGGTTCAAACCCACTGACGTGCTCTTTTGTGATTAGTTTCTTATTATTGTTGTCACTATCAATTCAAAAGTTTATATTGCAACATGTTTCTCTTTACAAACGGGCTCGTTTTAAACTGTTTTTAACAATTTAATTGGCATTGCCAATGAGCGGTGTCAGTGCGTTGGTGTTAGATGAAATTAAAAGCAATCGTTGACAAAACCTTCACTAATCATACTGTCTACTAAAGTAAGAGTTTTAAAAAACCAGTAAAATAAACGTAATTAAAAAAACTATGTCTCATCACTAAACGTTTTGATTGACGTGGGAAAAGTAGACGATTTTTTACGTGATGTAACACTTTAGACGGAGAATTCCTATGTCAAGCGCTGTCACTTTGGACGAACGAATGACCTTGATATGACAGTTGAAGATGTTTAAATGCTGAAAGCGACGAACATAAATGGATATTGTGAACGGTTAACGTCCACCCGTCAATTTATGTAGTGGAAGCAAAACAATAATTTTAGTAGCAGTAACAAAATACTTATTAATTCAACGCGATTCCGAAGAAACTACAGTTAGTATAATAATATAAAAATCACACGTTCATCTACTTAAGGTCAAGATACATTAAGCATTAAAACTTACTTTTAAGTAAATATTAAAATTAACAATTAATTTTAAAAAATCTCAATTGGGATTCATCTTTAAATTGAATCTTGCACACTCGATATGAAAGTACCTAATTTCATCACTGGATCGAAGCAAACACCTTCAACAGTACTTTCTAAGCAGTTACACATGACGGGCAATAAATTTGTTTATACTTGTGACACGTTCCCATTGAATTGATGTCTAAGCTAGAATCAAGTTATAACTCATAACAACACGTGGGCAATCTTCCTATCTATAAAATATAATGCAAAAATCAGTTATATCAAATCTATTCTGTATTATTTACATACACTGTTTTATCATTTACCGAATCGTTTTATGATCCCGTAAAACAGAGGCGTACTTTTACTTTCTACAAAGATCTATTACCCGTCCGCAGTCTTATGTTTGTAAATGTTCATGACTTTATATGATTACTATTTTTAAAATCTTGATTCAAAAGAAAGAAACAATTAAATAACAAACAGAGCAAACTAAATAAAACTGATGATAGATCAGATATATGGCAGAAAAAGTGTAAAAAGTTTGTGTTCCATTTTGATCAATCAAATTACGTGAATAAAAAAAATACTATACATTTAAACATAACGTTAGATTGCGGATTTCAATTAGGCGTAATCCTGGTAATCCACACTTCCTTCGCTTCTTCTAAATCTAGCCATACGCATACTTGCTCTTCGTTACAGGTTTTTTTTATAGAATAAAGGAGGCAAACGAGCAGCGGATCGATTAACATTATATGAACCGACGCCCATGGACATCCGCAACACCAGAGGAACTGCAGATGCATTGCCGGCCTTTAAGGAAGGATTACACTCTCTTCTTGAAGGCCCCTAAGTCGTATCGGTTTGCAAATATAGTTGCAAATAAGTTCTGCGCGGTTATGTTATGACAACCAACAAAGGTGTTGGGGATGGGAACTGGAGCTCTGTCGTGGTATTCCTTATATTGTCTTTATTTAGAATGTCACTCATTTGATCGAATATTAGTTCTTCTGGAACGTCTCCTGCCAAAACTGCCACTCACTTTTGCAATATAGATTTGTCGTCATTTTCTCTTGGTTTTTACTTTCAACAAGCCCAAGTCTATAAACAAAACCTACAAAATAATGAGCAATGTAACTCACCGGCGGAATCCAAAGCCGTTTCGTAGTCAGCCACTCCCTGGTTTTGATCCGGGATGTCGCTGCTGGCAGTCCTGTGAGTAGCTGAAACGATATATTTAACTCTTCATTTATCGTCCGCAGCACAAAAGTGCTAAACAAGTGCGTACATTTTGATCACACAACAACTTAACATCATCTGCCTGCCCTTCTTCCACTTGCGTAGGGTCTACCTGCAGTCCATATTATTACTGGTTTTGGCTATAGTTTTACGGCCGGCTGCTTGCCTGATGCCAACCCTCCTCGGAAATCACAATATCAGGTTAAATTGTAGTAATAGTGCAAAAGTAGCAAGTAGTATTTAGAAGCCGTAACAACTTTCAGTATGGGGTAAACTGAAAGAGATCAATGCCCAGCAATGGGAATAACTATGAGTGGTGTTTAGATTGATTGAATTGATGGAGAGAAAGTCACTTCATAAACAATATTTGTAATATAACCGATAAATAACTGAAGAACAAAAAAACATATTTTCAAGAATATTTTGAGCAATAAGGGGAGCACGGTTAAAGTTTTAATAGATGCATTAATTTAAAAAGTAATGTTGATATTTTAAGATCACCAAAGAAAAAAATCGAACAATGAGCGATTTTTTTTTATAAAATACCAGTCAATAAACTTCTTCTAACACAAGAAATCCAATACACACCTACAATAGGATATTCCTAATAATATTTTAAATCGTAACAATCGCATGGCCATTGTTAATGTTCGACTTAATTGTTTTTAAACTACTTTTCTCTTTCTGACACACGCTTACGTTTTTCATTTGCTTATTTATTTTAAGAAAATGGAATGCGTTAAAGAGACAAAAAGTCTGGCAAAACACAATGCGGTTCGGTGTTCATTTCTATATTAGTAAGCAAAGTACTCCAAAAATGATTTTTAATATCTTTCCTAAGACACGAAATAGGTTGAATATTGATTTCTGATAAATGTCTTACTAAGAAGAAAAAATAATTACTACAAGAATAGTTACATTTACACTAAAAATAATTAAAGTTTTAGATTTTACTGTCTATTTTGCAAAATCATAAAATTGACCAAGTAAAAATTTCTTTTTTACTTGTAAAGTTTTTTTTTTTCTTTTTGAAAAGGCCCTTAATCAGAATTATAAATTAATATTTATCAAGAGGTAGGTGGTGCATGTCTATGTGAAAAATTAAGAAATTTGTCACGAAATTTGTAGAAGACAAAATGTTTCTTACAAATATAACGGTCGTGTACTGCGAAGCCTTTTTTACGACCTTATTTGTTCTTTTATTAATATTTAATCAAGGAGTCTGTGGCAAAAATGCAATACAACTATTATTGTCCTTTGACCTTCAAAACTGTTGGTGTTTAGACTTACAATCATGGTTGTCAGTATTTCAAGAATTTTTCATATACATTTCTATAAAAGTCGGAAGATAATAGGTTAATGAATTTAGCAAAGAACAAAGAATATTTTAATATCTACCTTTATACAAATGTTGGAAAGAAAAGTTATTTTTTATATTCCAGTAGGTGGCAAACGAGCAATTATGAAAATATATAGGAATAATTAATAACAGAAATAACAATTTTATACCAAATTATGCATAAATTATTACAATCCGGTCGGACCGATTGGCACGGTGCACGGTCGGTAAAATGCTTACCTTTCTCGCCGCAGGTCGTGGGTTCGATTCCCACCCAGGACAAACATTTGTGTGCATGATGAACATGTCTGTTTGTCTTGTGTCTGGATGTAAAAACCACCGGAGGACGGGCAGCAGCGTCCTTTTCTTAGTACGGTGGAACATACTGCGATCACCAACCCCCCTGCCAAGCGTGCGATTATGGCACATTTCCCGCCCCCCAATTATGTGATCAATAGATCCCTATTGATGGATGGATAATATAACAATATATATAATCATCGTTTTGTAACGGTTTTATGAAAATTACAAAGCAAGTCTTTTTTTGCTCTTTATGTCTTGTTCTAATAATCTATCTAAATATGGTATAAAATTGCTTTTCAGGACTCCGTTTTTTCTCTAATTCCTTCTATCTACACAACAGTCTTGAAAACTGTTTCCACCATCATTTAGATAATTTACTCCGGATTATATATATGTTGAACATTATAATTAAAATTTTCGTACACATGAATAAACACTATATTTCGGAACTTCCAAATAAGAGCCGAAAATTTGACACTTATGGCTTACGTAGGCTAAACCATGGAAAATACATAAAAATGAAGTAGGAAAGTAAAGTAGATCTCCAAAAATAAAACTCCGCAGTGATATATATTTATCTACACTTTTTTTGGACTAAATTATTCACGAAGTTCTACTTTGGGCTCTTCGTTCTAGTTATTTGTTATATACCTCAACTCCTAGGTACTTTTGGGTTTTAACACTTCTCATAAAAAAAATATATTTAAAAACAGTATAAAATTGTTTACTGAATATAATTTGGTTAAAGAAAACATTACATTCATTTCATTTCAATTACAATTTGAAAGGCATTGATAATTTATTTCCCGTGAAATTTACTTTTGCATTTGAAAATGACCACGTTTATGCGAGTTTCGATGTTTTTATCGCGTTTTATAAGCGGCCCGATAACGACGCTTTGTGCCGCAATCACCTCGCGACAATATACGAGTACACTTACCACTGACGTAACATAGAGGGTTTTTATGTTAACAAAACCTACCTATCCAAAAAAAATACCAGGTTGCGTCGCACTAAAAAAAAAACAAACATCGAATTCATTTTCCCAAAGAAGGACATTTTCCTAAAATTTATGTTTTTACTGTTTCCTTAGACTTAAAAGACTTGCAACAAGCTTTGACACATGACACTAGTATTATAGAAAAAGAAGAAAGGAAGATTAAATGAATAAAAATACGAAAAAGTGTAGATCGTCTTTACGAAGTAATGAAATACACACTTAAACGTATTCTATTGTAAATATTAACACACACCTTGTCTATACTTTTATAATTAAATAAAGAAGTACTCACGCCTTTATACAGAGGGGTAGGCAGAGATTACGAAGGACAAGAGTTAATTGTTTATTAAAACTAATAACGCTAAAAAAGTGACATCTCACGGGAAGAAATTAAAGTTATGAAATCGAATATTAAAAATATGTCTTACGATTTTTTTTCTTAATTTCTAAACGTATCATGCTATAAATTGAGTACTAAATAAGATAATGTGATAATATGTAATGTTAAATGTTTGGCTTACAATTAGGGCATATAAAAAATTTTTTTCTTGATTAATTTCCCTTTTAGAGAAATTCAGACAAAAATTCCGACATATACTTTAACAGTATAATCTCAATCTCGCTCAATCTACATAAAAATCGAGACTCAACAATTCTGCAAAGATCTTTTGAGTGACGCAATTGAGTTAAAGTAAGACGTTATAAGATTTAAGTCTATTTATTAACATTCTATTCTAAGTCTATTTATTATTTATTAACAAAATACTTAACATGTGTTTTATTGTTAGGGATTAAAAAGAGAATCGAGAG
The DNA here is from genome assembly GCA_018246295.1 of Papilio alexanor hazarajatica. NCBI lineage: Eukaryota > Metazoa > Arthropoda > Insecta > Lepidoptera > Papilionidae > Papilio > Papilio alexanor. The sequence continues at coordinate 11,948 of DWLR01001020.1, forward strand.
GATCAATAGATGATTTTTATACCATATATTTACATGTAAGATTCCTCATATACAATAATCACCATCATCAAAAAAAACGTTACTATTTCTCACTCGCGGCTAAAGTTGATTTTCGCCTGCACTCGAAACTATAGATGTAGAAATACGGTTCAAAAATTTGTAATAAGAAAAATTTGAAAAAGAAACACCCTCATTGTTCTTTGCAAATCAACATTCGATAGGTGAGTTAACATTTTTCTAGTTCCAATCATTTATTTCTATGTTACATTAGGACATCACATCCCGAGTGTTAAATCTAAAGGATTAGGACTCAAGGGATGGAGAGGACTCTCGGCTGAACCTTCTATCATACTCAAGAAGAATTCTCTTCAGATGAAGTGCATTATGATTGATAAGGTTAAGGAAAAAATTTATGGAAAAATTTATGAAAAATTAAATAAAATAATGAAAAATTTGTACAGAAATTTTTCAAAATAAAACATGGAAACAATAACTTTAATTAACCATAAGACGTATTATTTAAAAAAATATATGTATTACAGAAATTATATATTGAACATAGGTTTTGATTATAATAATATTAAAATATTTATTTCTAAATTCCCTTACGAAAATTCTGCTCTATATATATAGGCAGATATATTAAATTAATAAAATTTAAGAAATACTCACGAGTGCCATCGCTGGGTGCAACTTTACAAACCATCTTGATTGATGATACACTTTAATTAAAATAATAAATATTACACAGCATTCGTATTCGAACCCGGGACGAACGGAGCGGCGAAACACAACCACCGCGTATTGCGGCGCGAGATGCACTGGCGCAGACTGGCCGTGGCATTGTCCACTTCGGCTAATTGCAAGTAAACGATAGCCAGTACTTGAACTGTCAAAACTAACAACAACTCCATTATGTTACAATGAGAAAATTCCTCTTTCTATAATATAAGCTATATATCAGCTATGGAGTGTCAGCTTTCCTCACTTACCGCCTCCACTTCGCTCTGTCTTCGACATCGTCACCATTGACTTGACAGTTACACATGTCTTTTAGTACACCTTACCTTGTTTTGGGTCTGCCTCTGCCTCCTTAACCGGGATTAAAGCTACGTTTCTGAACATTTAGAAAATTGAAATTATTTTACGTCGTACTCATTTTTCTCGTCTATACTTTAATATTATAAAGAAAAATGATTCGATCGTTTTGGGTAAAATCAAAAACTACTGAACCGATTTTAAAAAACTTAGGTTACGGTACGTAGGGCAAGGTTTTTCAGTGGTACAGTCCGCAACAACAACATCGGTTGTACGAATGTCCCGCTCGACCGGTGAAACACAACGACCTCACAGAAGGCAGGCGTGAAATAGAAATTTTCTGCGTTTTGTCTAATGAGTGAGGTGCCGGAGGCGTAATTTTAGTCCTGTTTCCTTTTCCACCCTTTTCTAATAAGGAAAGAACGGGAAAGGGAAATAGGATTCGACGGTGAGAGGGATGGATAGAAGAAGGAAATGTCCATTTCTCTCTATCCTCTCTTCTGTCTATTAAAGTTCGGCAGCACATCTGCAACTCAAATGCTTGCTGTAGAATCTACAGACATCTACAGTGTAGATGTCTGTAGGTATAGCTTAGTGAACCGCATGCTCGTTTTTACAAAAAGTTACCTATTTATTTGTCAATCTACTAATAAGTTATTCAGTCTAATACAAAACGTTTTGCTGTACTTTATAAAATTTAGGATAATAATTTTGTCAGCTCACACATACTACATATGTATAATGTAGATGCCATCATAGATGGTTATCGTAGTGAAGTGAACTTCCACGCACAACGATAGTCACGAATAATAGAAAATCGATTTTTTTTAATGATATAAAGTTATTTGTAATCAATCATCTATCAAAAAAAAATACTGACCCGATGATTAAATTTCTTAATTGTCAACACGTTGATTACATGCATGCAGTATTATAAGATTATTCTATTTGTATAGAAAATCGAATAGATCCATTAACCATTATATTATACACTACCGCCTAGCGCTACTGTGCTCTAAATTATCATCCTAAATTCTGCAAGGTTATTCGTAAAACAAATGACGACGACGATAAGAAAGAGAAAGAAAAAGAAAACCTACAAAATGGCATAATAGACCGCAGACTGGATAGACCTCCGTTGCGGCAGTCTACTATATTAAGACGCCATGGTTTTAATGTCATTTGCAATTTATTGTTCATTCCTGTCGAAGTGAATAATCGCTTATCAATCACTATTTTTAATTATTTGATAATTATTAGTACCCACTTTCAAAAGTATTTTGCTAAAAATTTGTCGGCAATAAGTAAATGATTAACTCTAGGTGTTTACTAAACCACATGCATGACTATTAAAGACAACATAAGACCTGAAGCTTGAAAATAAACGCATGTTATTAGGTACAGATTTACTGCTAAAGTTCACGACCTAGTACCGAATTGCGATTTCACATGGTTGTTTAGGCATCATTTTAGTTCATCACCACCTACCACCACCTCAGCCTATTATCGTTCGCTGCTGGACTTAGGCCTCCTTCTTTGATCGCATCATTGGGGGGAAATGCATATTATGGCATCATAATCGCCACGCTTGGCAGGCGGGTTGGCGATCGCAGTATGTTCCACCGTACTGAGAAAAGGACGCTTCTGCCCGTTCTCCGGTAGTCTTTACCGTCCAGACTCAAGACAAATAGACATGTTCATCCGCACATATATTTGTCCTGTGTGGGAATCGAACTGCAGCGGGAAAGGCAAGTTCCTTACCACTGCGCCAAACGGTCAGTGATTTTAGTTCATCATTAAACAAATATAGATTGTCATCATCATCATCAATTTAAGTGCGGTTTTGTTCTTCTCGCTGGAGCAATCTACAGAAAACAGAAAACAAATTTGTCTGTTTTCTCTTACACTTGGTGCGTAAATGTTCCTTTTGGCTTATTTCTTGTCCTATTCTCTCGAAAATACGTTCAACGGAACTTGTATTATATCATGCCATTTAAATCGAGCGATTAGTAACTGTGTAACGATAGTTTACAAGTTAATTATCATTACTGGCTAACTTACTCGACCTGCTTATCTAAGTTATAGTTACGAGGTGATTAAGATGAGTTAAGTGAACGCAAGTGACCCGTAGTGGCGCCTCGCTCAGACAGTAATAGCCTGCGCAAAAACTAGTTCCTACTGGATTTAGAATGAAAATCTGCTCCTAAGAATACACCAGGCGTACCAAAGGAACTACAACGCGTAACTGACCTAACAATTTATTGAAATTTAATCCTTAGTTCGTGGTAAAATGGTTGTGTACTGCAAAACCAATCTAAGCTATTCAAGATATTTCTCTGAAATTGCATGTAGGCGATATTTTAAGATGGCTATTTCTAGCATCGAGGAACGTTTAAATTACTTATTTATTTAGAAAGATATCGTTAAATAGTTAAGCTTACCTTGACTTATATCGTAATAAGATTTATGGATACGGTCTAATATCGTTAATATGTAAAGTGATTTGTAAGTTTATTACTGACCTTTTAATAAAACTTTTAAAGAGAAGGTAGCTTCTACTATTAAATCTAGTTAATTTGTGAGTAAAAGTTTAGGGAAGGGTTATACAAAGGAATAGATACAACTCACGTACGTATAATTTAAGTACAACAACATTTAAGAAAATACGTAGAACTGCAAAAGCCTCAGATAATACCTCAGAGTTACCCATCGAGTTCAAGTAAAATGATTTCGGTTATCATCAGGTGACAATTTGTGTCACTCAAATTGCTATCTCTACTCCAATCAGGCTTAATCTTTAAGAATACTAATCGCAACACAAAGTACTAATAAATTTCAAACTATCTTCATTATATAAAACGTTGAAGTATTACGTTGACTTCTTTCCCCTGCTTTATTTACATTTGAAATACATAAGTTGATAACCGTCTAGCCGATAGGTGGCGCCTGACGCTAAATGTAAGTATTCAGACACACACTGATTAAATATCGCGACAACTGCCGCTGGTGTGGGACTGTCCTTAGTCCTGAGTTCTTTTGTTGCATACCACGAGACTGGATGCGACGTTTAGAATTATTCCTAGAATAACCTGCGTTCTATCAAAGGTTGGAATGTTAATTGTATTTTAAAATTATGCGATATATAATAATAATAGTCGCGTAATGCTTTTAGTGGATGTTATTGTTGATGATTTTTTTTTATTTATTAACAAAGAGAAATTTAAAAAAAGCTTCTATTATGGAACTATAAATAAAAACAGTTTCGAAATTACTAATGAACCTCGCACTAAGCTATGTCTGTATCGTTTTTTTTTATTAAAAATCCTTCCGAGATAGTGTAACAAAAACGGAGGTTAAAATAAGTGCTTTCCAATTTTAACTGCGAGTAGGAAATAAAAAGAAAAGGTGCTTCATCGTCTACGACACAGTTATTCGCTTTTAAATAGTTCTAGTACATAATTATTTAATGGTTTCAGATGGTTTTTCATTCTGCCTATACAATTTTAATAGTCGTATTTGATACACTGTGAATGGGTCATAACAATTTCACGCGGCGCCCGGCGATATCTCCGGCCGAGGCGAGTCACTTACTTTCACAAGGTGTCCAGTAAATGATTATTAAAATCACATTGCTAGCAAATGATATATGTCCGGAGCTTTATGAACATGCTTTATAACTAGACTTTGAATACTAAATGACTACCTTTCATGTACGAATATCTAACAAGGAACCGCCTCGACTCATTCGTTAAGCAGTAGGTCCTCAGTTTTAATAACATTATCAATATTTCATCTATGTTTTTCTGTTTTATTTAATTCTCACCCCTTTTACAGGCTAAGCTCTCAGAAAACTTTTTAAAGTTGTTGCTCTATCTTTAGCTATCCAAATAGATATATGACCGCCCTTAACATAAACACACGTAAAGTTTTGCTTTTTATAGGAATAAAAGATATGGCGTCCTCTGTCAGTAATAAATAAGTTATTTAAGTTGTTTAAATAAATATTTACGGTATTGAATATAGATTACAACCCCATCATTTCTTCACAGGGTTCGTCGAAGGTACAAATTTTGAAACAAAAGAGGATACTACGATATATGATGAATGAAATATTAAATCAACTTTCATTTAAGTTGGTAGTCTAAGAAAATCGTGTTCAGTAATCTTTTCTAATTCTCATTACCATATATGTACAAGACGGTCGTGGAAGCTTACAAGTGCTCAAATAACTCAATAGTAAGCAGGAATTTTAATACGACGTAACGTTTGCGGAAGTTAAAATATTCTGTAAAGATTTAAATATCTTATAGCAGATTGCGTGCTCGAATCACAATCAATAAGACCTAAATCGACGTTGTTCAGTTTTAAGGCCATTTATTTCGATCTCTTAACGGTACGTAACAGTTATTGATGTAAGGAAGATGGTCATTATTAAATTTTAAACAGTGTATTATTATTAAAAAGTACTGCTTATCATCGTACCGTTTAGAGTTTTCGTGCAAAGAGGCAGATTGGCACTAACTCGATAGACCACTTTAATGGTATCCAACGGGATGAAGAAAGGATAAGAACAAGTTGACACCGTCATTGGTTTCTGGGTTTCTATTTAAATCTAGTTTCTTTTAAAATGTCACAAAGGGCTTATACTAGGGTTTTACTATGACTGTCTGATTTAAAGGATGACCATAACTTACTGCCATCATTAATTTATTTAGCTTTATCTTAAAAATCAAGTGCAAATGCAAGACAAAAAGCTACCCCTGTCCAAAGTGACAGCAGAGCCGTTTTCAAAAAATATTCGAGAGACATGTTAAAAGAAAAACTTGAAACACGGACAATACAATCTCATCATATTGGCTGATAAGTAATTTAAAACGCAAAAAGGATAAAGTGTAAGACAATTACAAAACATCGTATCCCGGAATTGAATCCCGTAGGACTCGAGGCTATACAGTAAGGTGTAGGGGACTGGCCGTGGGCCGTGTGCTGTGTGGACGCTCGAGTCATAAATCAAACTCTGTACATGCCATAACGTGAAGGCACACCTTGACTTTGAACTTGGGCAGTTGTGCACAAAATTGTTATCATAAAACGTTTTAAAATATAGATTATTCACTACATGTTTTTGTGTAGGTATTTTAGTAAAGTTTTATTTTTTTGAGCTTTTATATTAAATAAATTTAGTATTTTCGTAAAAGTAAAATTCTTACTACTAACAAAAGACATTATTGTATGAAATCATTTCATGCAGAACATTTTTTATATAATTTTTATGCATAAAATTTGTATATTAAATAATTATTTATTTAACACTTAATTCATGATTTAATTTAATTTTTAACATCTTAACCTATACTAATAAAAGTTAAGAAGAAATTTTAAATCTTGACTTACATAGTCAAGATTTTGACGTGTGACAAATTTATTACTCATCCTTTCTAATTTATTACTTATTAATAAAATTACTTGAGTATACTTTCTTCCACGACAGTACCCCGTTGGAAGTTTTCGAAGAAACAAAAGTAAGGATCAAGTAATTTGCGTGTCTGTGTTTGAGCCCGCGCCCGAAAAATGAACATACGTTACCTGAGTTCATACTTGATGAATTTCGTGTGCGATCCCTGAGATAAAGACCGCTTCAGACTCACTGAAAACGGCTACATACATAACGGATTTAATTTATTTACTGTATAATTAAATAACATACATATGTGAATTAATACAAAAAATGACAGTACTACGAGAGATATTTTTTTTACATGTCCTTTTTATTATGACTGCTTGTCCTAGAAATCTCTATAGCTTTATCGGGATTTAAGTTATCCTAATATTATATGGCGTAGACATCTGTACTGCCAGTCACCTTATGACTATACCGGCTAACTCCGTTAGGTAATGTATGTAGATATATAAATGTAAGTATATATTATGTATGTTTAAGGGAAATGATTATTCAATTACATTATAGGTCATTCTTTGTATATCAAATAAAAATTGTATTGATAAAGAACGTTTAAACCTTCAAGGTCACATAGCTGAACAAAATTGTGCAATTTATTATAAACAAAAATTACCTGTTTTACAAACATATCTATAATATCTATTTTATTTGCAACAATTAAAAAATGACGGATTCATGGCTTAATTATTTCACGTACATATAAATGATTAATACGATTTCTTTTACTTTTTCGATCGGGAAGGCGGAGATTTTTGTTGTTGGAGGTAGGAGGCCCGGTTTAAGCGCCACTACAGTTAGTTTTTACACAAGAAAATAATGTTTAATGCTTCTATGAGCCATATACAATACGATGATGTCCAATGACGCCATGCCATCTTTTGACCACAATGGATAGATTTGAAGATTTTATTATATAATAAAATATTAGCAGTTTTTTAAAAACAATTTACTGATGTCTTTTATTAGTTTTTTCAATAATCTGCTAATAATTTGAAGTAAGCTTAAAAGCTTGACTGACCAGTTGGCGCAGTGGTAAGATACTACTTGCCCTTCACGCCGCAGGTCATGGGTTCGATTCCACACAGGACAAACATTTGTGTGCATGAACATGTCTGTTTGTCTTGAATCTGGATGTAAAGACCATCGGAAGACGGGTAGCAGCGACCTTTTTTTAGTACGGTGGAACATACTGCGATCGCCAACCCATCTGCTAAGAGTAGCGATTATGGCACATTTCCCCCCAACGATGCGATCAATGGAGGCCGAAGTCCAGCAGTGGATGATCATAGGCTGAGGTGGTGTGGTGGTAAAAGCTTGTGCTAAGATATGATTCACTACAATTACCCTTTAGCCTGCTGGCGCTTAAGATGTTATTCTGTTGATGATTTTTCAAAATATGAGAATGTTATTTTATGGAATAAATAAAATAAGGCGTTTTAGACTCCAATACAATTAATTTGGTAATGGATAGTGGGTCATAAGGTTGTGGATTGGAGGCCGACTTAGGCCTCCTACGAACTGACCGTCTGTTCACAGTTGCGGAAGTCAACTAGATGACGACGGCAATCTTCGATCTTTGTGGTATCGCATAGAGAGATCTAGGTCGAGTACTGAAACGAACGCATGAGGTGGTGTGAATGCACCTTAACTTATACACCCGACAATATTCGGCGTTTAATTTATCGTCGAGCGAGTCGGTTCAGCGAAGCGCGTGTAAGGACGTCAGAGACACGCACGACTTGCTTTTTTATTTAATGTCATTGATGCATGGGAGAGATGCATCTTATTTCGTGAAAGCTAAACAATCCGTTATCGTATTTATTGGCGAATATTTATTTATGAACCTCGGTGGCGTCTGTTCCCATGCGAGGAATACGAAATAGAAGATACGAAAAAGTGAAATAAGTACTCTTTATTTTTATACATTTAATTTAGAATTAAATTTTTATTTATTAAATAAGACGGTTTATCTAAGATTCTTCATAAAATATTTGAAATAAAAACAGTAAACATTACC
>DWLR01001021.1:0-20463 GCA_018246295.1 Papilio alexanor hazarajatica
AAAAAACATTATTATGAAAAACGTAATTGCATAAAACAAGCAACGATTCGTTGAAATCGATGAATCTGGTACAACAAAAAACAGAAGAGTAGCGATAGCGCTATTGAATCATCACACCGTAAATACGAAGTTAGAAACTGGAGACCCTTCGACGACCGAACAACGAAAACGGCTGCGACACACAAAATAAAAAATATAAAACAACAAAATAAAAGCGGGCAGGAGCCGTCTCATAACCTAACCCGCGGCGTCACATCACAGCCTCCCGAAAACTCGTACCTACCTATTCGTATATTCATTTCCGTTCCGTTAATACCGCATACTTTTAACTGTCTAACTAGGTGGTGCCTCCACTGTGCCCCCCTTCCCACCCCACCACTACTTACACGCGGTAGGCGCAACTTTTATAATACTACGTACTCGGGAGCTTTTTAACGAACCACCCGAGGGGGCGCCACCTGCCACGCATACCGAAAAATACGTAAAGCGCGGGGGTGAGCCCGCCGCACCCCCACGGTTAGAAGTGCCTGTATTTTGCGTATTTTTAAATTATTCCTCACATGCCGGCTGTGCGGTGCTTAGTACGATTTTGCGCTTCCTATCCTCGCCTATTGTCTCATCTATTGCAAATGGGCTCCATTCGATTTCCTAGCGACTTTCATAAATTTATTTTACTCTGGAAAAAGTTTTTTATTATTCATTAAAATAAATTATCTGAGAAATTTTTATTCCTTCTTATAAATTAATTAACCATAAAAGTAATTCTTTCCTTACAAAAGCATATTGATATATTTAAGTATATTAATAAAGTTTAACTTTGAGTTCGTTTGTAAAATGATCATTTTGATTATAATATAAAATAAAAAAATTATAACATTAAAATAACACAATTAAAATAAACGCTATTTTTATTCTATTAAAATAAATTGCAAATGATAATTTTTACTTCAGTGAAATACTTGGATAAATAAAATGTTTATTATAACAATTATCGAAATGTAATAAAACATGCTATTAAATCATTGCAGCTGTTGTGAATCGAACCCCCGATGCACAGATTTTGTACCACGTTAGCACGACGCTCCTAGACTCTTGGCCATCGAGCTAATTATCTAAATCGAATCTAAACTACAACACACTTCTCGCCGTGTTCATACACTGAATCATAGTTCCAGTGGCTTTAATATGCTGTTTGTAATTAAATTCCGTTTTGATTTCCGACAAATTTCTACGTATGACATTACTAATTTATTCCTTTTATTTTTGCACAAAATAAGAAGAGTAAATAATATATAAACATAAATATTAAAAATGGTATACTAATTATTTTTTACTATTTTCATTCAGAAAAAAACATCTCCTTAATAAGAGCATTATGTATTTGTTATAATACTAGATATTCATAAAAAATATTTACAACTAGGTTCAATTTTTTCAAAAAATAAAAAAATACAAATCTACGTATCTACCTTTTTATTTTCTATTATGAACAATCAGAAATGTACCTTATTGAATAACACTTAATGGATATTAAGATGAAGAAACGTCTCTACCTAGGCGGCCTCTCAAAATTATACCGGCTTAACTTAGCTGGCAACAGTCTCACATATTTTATGTATGTGCCAAAGCGTTGCCAAATTAGAAGCAATCTTGTTACAGGACTTTAAATCGGGTCAAGCCTCACAACAGGCGCATTTACCAAATATATGTGCAGTTTAGAAGCCAATGTAATTTTGTCGACTCTACGCTTTTTTCAAATAATGGTACTATCAAAATAAATTCAAAAGAACATTAAAGCAGTTCGAATGACTTGAATACATACTTCTATCTTACAAAAATTCCATTCTTAATAAATAGTTTTAAAAAAAATGTACGTCAATATCGGATGAGAATTTTTTAGACATCCAATTAAACACAGGGTACATACGTTTTGAGCCTCTGGAAATGAATATTAATTGTTGACGGTAGTAATAATTTTGGCTGTTACATATTGCTCTCAACATCAGTAGTCTTAAAAAAGAGAACTTTAAAACTAAACTATATAGAAATATCATAGACCTGGCTTACTTGGCATCGTTATGCTTTTCTTTCATTAATTAAATAATAAGTCCTTATAGAACTCTCTCCAGCATCCCGGGAAGATCGTTAAGGAATACGCACTGCAAATGTCATGAGAAAATAAGGGGAACGTCACCGTTTCCTCCCCCACCCTGTCTCATTGGAGGGTTGATTTTTTAACATACGACCTACTTAGCACGATGTCGTCACTGAACGCCTCTATAAGAACTCACATATTAGCCGTTCTTAAGAAATTAAAATATATACTTACAGTTAACAGATGCGGCCTTTCTTAAGAATGTCTTATATGTCTCATTTTATATGATTAACGTGGCTTAGTTTTAATTTCTTCTGTCAATAGTTTCATACGCTTGCTAAACTTATCAGTTTAGCAAGTCAGTTTTATTCGTAATTTTTATCCTAAAGTAATAGAGGAAATATTGAAAACATAAAAATAAATGTTAAAGACATTGTTAACAAGAGTTGTTTTACTCTCTGACGTCTAACAATTTTATTTTATAAGATTTAATATTCTATTATATGCAATGAAAACGCTACAGGTTATAGTAACCACTCGACAACAAATTTAATAATAGCGATAGACACACTCTTTTGTGTCGCCCCCTGCGTCAATACGGTTTTGTTAGTTTAACTCCTAAACAATTTGTATTTTAGCTTTAACATAAAACTTTTCATCTATAAATAAAATTGACATATTATTTACTAGGTAATTTATGTAAGATAACGCCGACTAAATTAAACATAGGGTAAATTAGAATATGGTTCGAAACAATTTTCTGTCCAGTCATATTAAATTGTCTTTACGTCTGTGTGACATTGCCGTGATAATTTAGTCGTATAATTTAATAAAGCTAGTACCATAACCAACTTCATTTTGCTTCGGTTCCTGGCGCTTCTGCGGCTGTGCTGCAGGAGTTAGAGGTATTTAACACCTATTATAGACTAAGTTAATTAAAAAGGAAATTGATATCTATGTGGTAATGACATTTAAAAGAGGATAAATATTAATTTGATAACTAAGAGTTTAATATTCCTTGCTGAAGACCATCTGAAAGGGTACGCGAGCAACAGTGTTGTACAAATATTACTGAGGTCTATCGTTTGACGAGAGCAAGCGCATTGCTACGCAAAAATTTATATTTTATAAACCTAAATCAAGCTATCTTTGCGGCGATCTTTGGAGACGCGTATGTTCAACAGTAGACGGGCATTGGTTGAGGATGATGATATAAGTTATAATAAATATAGGATGAAATAAGAATAATATACATGACATGTGTATGTGGTGAATGAAATAAAGGTTTTTGTAAAGGCTAAGTGGTATTTCGTTGTTAAATAAATAGCTTTACCCCGAACTAAATATAGAGATATAGGATTTGCTGGAAATCGTTGCATTGCAGTAGTATAAGCGGTGGTTGATGGTGATTTCTTGTTGAGATATACATTAACCACCATAGGACGACGTTAGTACAAATAATACATTTATAAAGTAATAATTAATTAAAGCAAACAATAAAGCCGACAAACAACCAATAAATAAAATTACTCGGATGATACTAATGGATTATACTAAATAGAATACTCAAGGAATGACATCTCACTCTTCGAAATCGCTCCAGGAGGTCAGAATGAAACGGACAAGCATACATACCGCGAAAAGCCCTCACGTCAGTCGACCATATAATCTTATACCATTGTTCTTTATCTAACCTTATCTCTGTTACAAATTTGTTATTAACAAAAGTACATAAACACTTTTTTTTTGAAGAAATATGTATGTCGTCGCGTTCGTCATCAAAAATCCAAGTGTAATTTAGAAAAAAAGTGAATCAAATGTAAACAAACTAAAACTCAACAAACGATATGCAATATGTGACTTAATGAAACAAAATGCCGCCGAGCGTAAAAAGCAATAGCGATTAACTATATAAAAAAACGCAAAAAAAAACGAAAAAGAAAAAATAAAACCCAACCCGTATCAACAAAAGAACTTTCTAATGACAAATTTCCAACAAAAAATTCTAATTCACGCACAGAGAAGGGCTCACCCATCCCAGTCGTCACCCTTCCCCCTACACCCCGCCGACACAACCTCGGTGTGTGCATATACGCAATTTTTGATCAATACTTAAAAATTAACCCAGCCTCCGCTAGTTTTTAAATTACTCTGCGCATGTCATGATTTTTAATCAGGGGGGGCTGATGTGACGCCTACATTCCGACATATATGTTTATGCATTATGTTGAAATGAGTACAATATAGAATTGTCTTTACATATGTTGGTACGATCGGGTATCGGGCTTTTTACCGCGACACGGCTCCGCGAATCGCTCGCTGTTTTTGCGCTTTGAGATGGAATTTTGTTTACTGTTTGTATTGCGCTTTTTAGACATATGTGGGAAACTTAACCATATGTTCGCTAGATGTGTAACCATTGTTGAACGTATGTAACATTATTTACTTACAGGTCTAAGATTGAGAAAGGTATGCATAGGTGCTTTGGACACATTGAAAAGATGAATTAAAGAATATTAATGAGAGAAATGTATGTTGGAAGAGTGAATGACCGTACCAACAGGTAGGGCGACCCCTACCAGGACGACCCCTACCAGAACGACTCCTGGACGAACTTGTGCCAATCAGATTGATGACATGCTAAAAAAGGGCGGTATTATATAGAAGGTGGCAAACTAGCGAGCGGTCACCTAAATAACCGCTTGCTCTGCTGACCCATAAACATCTGCAATATGCATTTGCGACTTGCAAATGCGTTACCTACCTTTAATAGACAGAGGAGATAGACAGAAACATGGACATTTCCTACTCCTATCCATCCCCTTCCCCGTCAAATCCCCTTTTTTGAGGACTAAAATTAGGCCTGCTGCACCTCACTCATCAGACGAAACGCAGAAGACTTCTGCATCAAGCCAGTGTTCTGTGAGGTCGTGGTATTTCACCAGTTGAGCGGGCCATTCGTGTAAATGATGTTGTTTACACTGGCTGTTAAAAATATATGTTATTTAATATAATTACTTACATTTAATATTAACATATTAATATATGTCGTATTTCGTTGTCTAAGAAACTTAACCTTTAAATAATATTTAAAAAAAATAACCTCAATCTAGATAATGTAAATCTATTTGGCTGATTTCAATCAGGAATTATTTAAAATTCATGAATGTTAGGTCAATAGCCCAGTTTCTTATCCTGAAGAAGTCATTATAATATTAAGAGAACGCAAACTGGGTCAAAAATAACTCGGTCAAGGAAACCAAGACGCGTTTCCTTATTAGGTTATACGTTAGTGTTCCTCTCTGCACGGCGAATAATTAATTTCACTATTGCCGTAGTCGTGACATGGAATAGTAGTTTCCGATCAAAATGAATCGTAAAAAATCACGGACTGTTTATTTGATTACTAGAATTCCGTTGCAAGAGCTACCAATCACTTTTTTGTTATTGAAAATTGGTTGGTTTTGTGCGGCTGAAGTACGACAGTCTAGGAATCTTGAAAAATGTATTTTACACTCTTAGTGAGTAGTTGCATACTCACTAAGTATCTCTGAATTTCTATATCCTCCATATTAACCTCTTTATTTTTGAACCTTAAATGCGGTAACATAGCTGCAACTGCTTTAGTAAAATATCTATACTCGTATATTGATGGAGATCGAAATATTAGCGACTCTTTGTCTCCTTTGTGTGACCCGCGGAATATAATGAAATTTCATTATATTCACTGCGTCACTGTTAGTAATTGCGTAAACATTTTGTATTAAAGAAAATGAATTTTCTTCAATAGACAAATTTAGTTTTGTACGGACCTTGCATATAAGTTGCTTGTCAGCAGTTTTATTTGCGAGGCGCTCAGCCAGTTACTGCGGACTGGCAGACATGAGTGATAGTTTGTTGGATAATTATTGAGGAATTTGAATTTGATTTTATTTCGATAAATTTAGATTTAGATAGATATTGATATTCTTTGTTTTGCTTTTGTACGTAAAGGTCAGTGGTAGTGACACCCCAGTGTAATAAGGATCAGTATACTAATTTAATGTAAGTTGACACGCATAAATTCAAACAGTATTTGCCACTGAGTCCGACAGTATAAATTAAAAATGTCTGATTTTTACCCGGACGCTATCGAGTCTTAATACGAGATTTTTATTTTAAAAAAAAATTGCTTGTTGATTACCTTACAAAAGGAACATACTTACCTACGAAACCCTAAACATATATTCTCTATAACAAACAATTCAGTACAAACATAAATATCAAGATACTTAAAAATTAAATTTTTTATGGCAAGCAATAGCTTAATTCTCGATACCTCGATTTTTTAATCTTAGTATCCAACAAGTGACTGAAAATAAGCAACACATTTTATCGTTGAACATTCGGAAAAAAAACAATATCAACAAGTGTTCAAGTTATTTCAATAATAAGAAACCGTGACCTCAAACTGGATAAACAAAAATAAATTGAGTAGTAAAGAAAACGTAGAAACGCTACGATGTAGTACTACGCTACGACGTAGGCCCCACTGCGGCAGGTTCTGTTGACCTCTTAGGCGTAGGAAGGCAAAATAAGCAGCCCGATTTATCGAACTGTATAAGCAAAGCTATTAATTATTCAGAATCTGAAGGTTTAGTTCAAAAACTTATTTTCTACAAGTATATTTAATGCTAAAAATATCTTGCTTTAATGCGAAATTATGTAAGAATTTAATACGTATTCATTATTATACGCGATATTTAATTACTTTGGTATCGTAACACGTATGTTATATTTATCAAATAAGCTGCTTTTAATTGTGCTTATGATCTCTTAATTGATCGCCACAATCATCATACGGTCATAAATAATATTAAAGAATTAATAAGTCATAATATAATAATAATGTATTAAATATTGTCATTATGTCTCAATCACAATATCTTGTGTAATAATATTCTATTAGTAGCCTTAGAATAGCCTTTGAGCAAATTCTCTTTCCTTTTTGATGAAAATAAAAAAATATATACACAAATTTCGAAAAACTTAATTCGTTGGAAGATAATAAGCAGATACCAAGAGACTATAATTATTTTGAATATACCAAACCAAACTACTTTACAATGAAAGTAGGGAAAATGGTGGAAATTTTCAAATGGAATGGAAACGTAAAGGACGCCAGCAGGGGCCGTCCGTTAATTCAAAACACATTTTGTATCCGGAGTCTAGTTGGGGATAAAAAATTTGCCGGTTATCGCGGCGAGTTGTATCCCTAGCTGCGGCGTAGTGCAGCCCGGGGCATTACTGAAATGCACGGGCTGCCGACAGTCGCCGGCAACGAATAAAATTTAATAATTACTCGCAAATCCACCCGGCACATAGTTGGCGCGAGTCGGGATAATGGCGAAAAAACTGTATCGCGCTTTTCGCGGGGGCGACCCCCTCCCCGCGCCGCTCTCGCGAAATTTTTCGCTCACCCTTCGGCCGCGGTGTTCGTTTAGCGAGATTCGATCCCGCAATCAGGGGGGTTTGTTTCAAGGGGGAATTTTTGGCCTCATCCCCCCTCCTCTCCACCATCGTAAATTGGAGCATATAATTTTTATTACGGACCTGTCGTGTGAGCTCCCTTGCGTTAGAGTTGTCAAAATGTGCCGCTCTGTTAGTGAAATCTATCTCGTAATATTTTTTCACTTAACGCCGATCATAATTTTTGTCTTCAAAATTTGAGCGTATAATAATTAGCCTGTTACAGTAAACATGCTTCCTGGTCTGATATATATCTATAAGTTAATATATATAACTTTGCGTGCACACGCACACAATCTCTGTTCTATTTGGTCATTTCTAACTGTCCTTATTTTGGACTGGACATAATAGGCCTTAAATTATGACTTCCATCATATGCAACCATCTGTATTTTGCAAATAAACATTTGTAACTATATTAGACACATTGAAAAAAAAAATGTAAAAAACTTCCTCTTCATTATCTATGTACATAATAAAATTAGCTGTACCCTGCGTTTTTACCCGCGTTTTTAGTTCTTTGTAATTTCACCGTAACATCCTCGCTCATCGCCCTCTTATCTGCCCTGTTCCTAAAGTTCATAAGGAGAGGTTAAATAGACTACACCTTCCGTAATAATTGGCCTATCAAAGGCTATCAAAAATAATTTTTCAATTCCAATTTGTATTTCCTGAGATTAGAACGTTCAAACTCTTCGATTTATTATATTAGTATATATAATTATAAAATCTTCATTATAAGACTATAGAAATTAATATATTATTAAAAACAATACGAATATTAAAACTGAAACAGCTTAGAAGAACGTAGAAATCAAGATAATGAAGTCATTGCCAATAAGATTAAAAACAATATGGTCGAGTGTTCCGATTTTATAGTCCAAAAATCGTGTTTCTAGTCTTGGACGGCAAATACTCGGCAATACACGGAAACCTAGTGCAGGTAACCCTCGACTATCAGTTTCACTCAACTGAAATATGCAACGAATTATTAAGCTTAAACTTTAAACCTTAGAGCTAACAAACGCTCAGACTTTATAATAATAGAGATTAATGTTCATTATTCACTGCATCCATAATACTCGTTTAAGAGTTGCTTGCCTCACAAGAGTAAGTTCCTTTTATAGTTGTAGTAAAACTGATTAGCAAGTAGATATTTCTTATGACTGATTTTGTCCATGTAAATTTAGAATAAGTTTCTACGGTTTTGGCACCTAGTCTAAATCTGAGGCTATACCTCTGTAAAAGTATCTTAGAAGTATGACTTGCGCTGTAACCTCAGTTTGAGAGTTTACAAGGAAAAAATTATGAAATAAAATTAGAAATAAATTCTCAGATATTTGTCAAAAACGAACTATCGATGTAGCTAAGTAACTGATGCGAAACAAACCGGAAGCGCCGTTAAAAATAATCGGAAAACTAGTTTTATGGAGTCAATAAACTAGACACATGAGCTCGAAACCGAAATCTATTTCACTTTCAACGCGAAATAGAGAGACCGGATGAAAAATCCGAATGTCGATGGTCATAGCCATTTTTTGTGTACCTTTTTTCTTTTATTTTGAACACAGACGGCGATCTCTAAAATTTGCCAGCGAACCGGTTGCGGCCTAAAAAATATTTTTCATTCATTTGTTCGTACGTTAAAAACAGGCACACTAAAAATTCCTCACACTCTCACTTTTCGTGTCGTTCGAATAAAAATACGTCCATTTTTTAAATCCGCTCCGGCATAGGGCATGTGAAATAGGTTTTCAAGGTCGTTCACTTTTTAAAAAATACAAAACTGTACCGATACTGCAGCTTGCTGGCTCCGTCGGCCAGTCAATATCAGACGATATCAAATGAACATGTTTTTGAACGATGCTAATAAATCAATCGTTCAGTATCGTATTTATTTCATAAATAATCAGTTTATTGCATTGGTCCTTAAAAACAATCTTCAGTCCTTAAAATCAATCAAATATAATGATTTTGTCCTTTTATATATTAATTCAAATTATTAAAAGGGAAAAAGTGTGATTAAAAAGAGGATGTTGCTGCTAAAATAGTGAAAGACGTTTATAGGTTGAATGAGAGAAAATTGATAAGATAAATTTTATATTGAGAAAGTGAATGTCAGTTTTAGTAGGAAAAGTGGTTGGGAGCATATACAATAAGACGGCATTAAGATCACAGTACTAGTAACCAACAAGGATATATGAACTACATTCATAGAAGGAGCGAGACGTGTGCCAGGACCGCGCCAAACTGAAATCTGTAATCTCTGACTGCCCCTCTAGGTTACCGGTGTGAATGCTTATTACATTTAAGAAAAATGTATATTTCATTACATTAAATAAGGTTCACGTTCCTATGTATATCAAAGCGCTTACCCGAAGCGCCCGTACAAAGCCGCTTCCACGAAATTCTTGAGTGAAATTAACTACCCTCTGAATAATTATTTCCTTTTATTAATTCTAACATATTTTGACAGAGTACTATTTTAACAAGTAGGAGGTAGTCGATACAATTTAAAGACGTGAAAGTGTAGTTAACAATTGATAACTTATGTAGTCGCATGCTTTTAGGTTGAAATAAATCAGTTTTATTCTAAATGATGCATTCCCGAGGCTGGGTGGCGCGAGATTGAATGTAATAGACTGTATTACATTAAAGCTTTCGTAATAAAGAGTTCCACCCTCTGAGAGGCTGTCAATATCTCACAATGTTAACTTAACTTAATGACTTCCTGTGACGTCTACGAAATTTTCTTATTCTAAGTCACTAATACGTGCATACATTAGCGCGCACTGGTGTGGAGTAACCCCCTAAGTTATTTCTACGCATGCAAATATGTACTCACATACAGATGTTGGCATAGATTATGTACATTACGATTGATTATATTCAACTTTAGTTGCCTGTCGAAAACAAAAAACTACTTTTTATTCCTTTATCATAACTGCGTTAATGTAATTATCGTTCTTCGTATTCTTCAATCGTTTCATTAAAACATATGTGTATTTAAATACTACTCATTCATCTCTAAGCAATCTTAATAAATAAATTGGTAATTGTATCAAATACATACATTCTCTTTACAAATTTGCCTCGATAGGAAAATATATATTTGCAATACTAAAGAATGGCGATATAAAGAGTACCTGTAACCACCAAGCAAGTATTCTTAGATGTCCATACATTTCGCTTCTTCTACATCCATATGTAGAAGAAGCAAAAGAAGTGTGCCAGGATTATACAAAGTGGAAATCCGTAATCTCTGTCTACCCAGCTAGGTTACATAAGTGATTATTTATGTTTTTTTTTGTTTACTGCAAATATATTTTATCTATTCAACTGTTTGTGTTTAAATGGATTTTATACTATAAAAAGAACTTAGCAATAAATAATATTTGTTTGTAGGTATAATACTAAGGCGAGTCTACGTGTAATTAATTCTATGGGAACACACCTAGCGATGCGAGTCTCCCAAAAAACGGCGCGGCGCAGTTGTAAAATTGTCTAACTACCCGCCCCCTGCGCCGCGCCCGCGCCTCGCGCACTCATTACGTCGCGTGTGTGGCTCGCACACGGGGTGAGAGTACACGGATCAATCTACAGTAATTCTTACAACAAATCAACAGAACCGCACTTACATAATAACTATTGAGAAATGAAGTGGCTGAAATACATTGTATTACTAAAATACGTAACTTTTTAAATAAAAAAGCTAGCGTGATTACGGAATTGTGTAATTTGAGAAATGTATCAAAATTAAGTTAGGTATGGGATTCGATAAAGAAGACTCCCTAGCGTGAGACGTTTTTCATATATAAGAAACTTAAGTTGTAGTTATAAATTCTTATAGGTTATGAATTTAATCTTTCTTTCTTTCTTTCTATCTTTATTATTATTGTTTTCTATTTCATCACATAGGTATTATTATTTAATAATTACTAAATATTATATATACATATCCTCATTTAATGAGTATCAGGTAACATACTTGAAAGTACGTATGTAGAAAAAAAAACAGTAAACTACTCACTATAAATTATTACATTATAATCAATATTTTGGAATTTATTAAATTCCAAAATATTGATTAATAAAAATTAACAAATCAATACAAACAAAAACCTTACAATTCAAATATCTTAAGATTCGCCTCTTCTAATGTCACATCATGTTCGCTGTCAGAAGCCATGCCGCGACTCAGATCGCGATACTAAAGCGTGTTCATCTCTTTCTAGTTTTGAAAAACCTTCCCAAACCCACCCCCTCATTCTGCCCTGCACCCCAACCCCTACACCCCTCTCCTAATTCCTTACATATTTAAATTCCACTTTCAACGTTCGTTGGAGTCTTCATATTGTCTCCATATGGGTTTCCGCTTGGTTTTCTATTTCAATGTTTTGACTGAATTATTTGTACGTTTATAATTACTTTTATAAAGGATTCACATTAATCGTATTGCAGTGGTTTTTATGACTTATCGTCTGGTTTCACGTTTTGTGACATAGACACCTTCAAGAGAAAAGTGAACATAATAATATTAATATACTGCACATCACCTTTCGATCACTAAACATCAGTTAACATTGTTGATATCGTGGACCAGAACTAGTTTTCTTGATTAAAAAATTTCCAAATAAAATCACGTAAAACTCTACGACGTACTAAATACGGTTGTTTAAGAAATAAAAAGTAACATTGCCAGTGGGAACTATATTCATCTCTCTACTTTTTAACCTAAGTTATTAAATGTGTGGTGGCAGATAATGAGACTATTGCCAGACTATCTTCAAAATTTGACATGGTAATACCCAGTTTAGCGACTAAAGACCGTGTAATAAATTTAGCAATGAAAATATTGAAAAGTGTCATTATTTAAATTCTGTCATAAGCATAAAAATATTACAAAAACAAAATCAACTTCACGACTTACCAAACTAAACATTGAAAATGAAAAATATTCATTTCCAACAAAAAGCACTACAAATAAAATTAACTTATAAGTAACATATAACAAAACTTTCCTTCCTCAATTCGCTTATACTATTACCTCACTACTATTGTCTCACCTGTTCGTTCTTTATCGAATTTTGAAATTTCTTTACTCGCTAAATATTCTTGTGTCATGGAAATTTTGTTTTAAAAAGTGACTGCAAACAGCCGATGAAGCGCTAACTTAGCCTCCCCAGACTCGGCTCCATTTAAATTTTAAATTCCAAGAGAAAAAAACAGTTTAACTTACCTTTAACTAGTTAAATATTCTCATATTACAGGGCGAGTGTCTCTGCTCATAACTGGCCTCCGATTTGAAGATAATAATATATCATTCACCTCACCTCATCTATGATTGTCCACTGCTGGACAGGCCTCCCCCATGATGCGATCATCATTGGGGGTAAATGTGCCATAATCGCCACGCTTGGCAGGCCGGTTGGCGATCGCAGTATGTTCCACCACTCAAGACAAATAGACATGTTTATGCACACAAATGTTTGTCTTGTGTGGGAATCGAATCCACGACCTGCAGCGTGAAAGGCAAGTGTCTTGCCACTGCGCCAACCGGTCAGTCAAGATATCATTATGGACACTCAAAATAGTCTACCATAGAAATCGTCTACTCTTCGCTTTATTCTTCTGTTCTCGGTCTATAATTTGCAAACAGCTCCAACAAAATCTATCTTATATCTATTTCTTGATTATATGTCTGGTATCCGTTATCACTTTTTTATCAGACTCCATCCATATCCATATTAATGTTCTTTACTTTATTATAAAATCTTTATGTTACAAATCAATTATCATATCATATAAAGAAATGAAAAGTACGCCTAAATGTGAAATTTATTTAGCTAGAGGTTATTTTTGCTAAGGCTAAAACTGAAACTTTGATTTTGTGGATACCGATTTTGAATAAAGAAATCGATACAAATATTTTATAATTGATGTTTATAAAAAGTCACTTTCTGTCAAAGCCGACCGCAAACAGCCGGCATTTTGAATGAAGTATATTCAAATAATTTTTCAAATTAAATTTTAGTAATTAATGATCGTCATGTTACACCGACCTTGTACAACCTCAAAGATTACTAACGAACAAATTACTTGCTTATACTGTTATTTAGAAAAAAAATACAGAAAACGCAGCAAAAAGCATATCTCACCTTGAACAATCAACTAAAATGCTAAGTATAAAATACTAAGGTGAAAATAAAATAAATACATTGAGATACTCCTTTTAATATAACTCGTACTGACGTAATGAAAAAAGCAACGATATAAGTGTAGAAAACAAACTGTTCATGAATATAGAGAAACTAGAGGTACGCGGTTTTTGAAAGAATAGATACCTAAGTCGAAGCGCGCAAACGTCACCGCCAAACACTTCTCGTGTCTAAATTGACACAGGTGCACGTTCTAATAGACTTGACATTACTCTGTTTGCGCAGCCGGCGACATCTCTCATACATTACACGTTGTTATGTGTCATGCATATCTAGGACAAATGCTATCATCTAAATACCAGTTACATTTCCATAGGAAATTTATTAGTAAAATGATTTAGGATTATACGAGTAAAATGGTTACGCTGTCAAAGGGAAGTTAATAGGTAGAAATTATTCGTGACTCTACGAGTACTATTGTTGGAGTGCCATAGCAACAGTTGCATAAATTATCAGATGCGACCAGGAAAGTACCACACGTTGTAATACACCGTGTATAAGTTATAGATGGCCGGAAAAATAGTAATTCACCTTTCCTATATTGTACAAAAGTAGACAAACAAGTGCCTTACCTGTAAACTCTTCTTATCAAGGGACTTAACAACAGAACAAACAACGTGATAGGTTGAGAACATGTAGCAATTAGTCTAAAAGAATTTATTGCATCAAATTTAATTGTATTTGTTCCTTGTTACAGGTGCTTCATCTTTGGCAGATTTCCAGAAGGTAATATATTTGTTATAAGCCAAACTCAAAAAAGCTCAAAAGAAGAAACCGTCAAACGTTGATAAATATCGTGATCCGGTTATATTATTAGAATCTGAAGAAGAAGCAAGTACGCTGAAAAAGAAGTATTGGAATTCCTGAGTAATGCATTGCATAAATATTTTCTATTCCGATGTGAAATGCATATAAATAATTTACTACAGTTCAAGTTCAATATGGTTAATTACTTAATTTTAAGTAATCGTACTTCTTACATATTATTAAAAAAAAAACACTAGCCCTAAGCTATTTTTATTTGTTAGTTTATTATCAAAAAATCAAAACTTTCATTACATATATCCCTACGGTATATAGAGCATATCTTACTATTTCATAACTTTCGTCTATCAAATTACCAAGCTAACAATGTACCGCATTATTACTAGATCCAATTAAATTAAAAGAGATAAATCAAAATGTTCCAATGCGATCGACATCCAGTTAAAGGGTAAAAGATTAGAGCGGGATTACGTTATAATGAAAGTGGATTTTTGTCATTGTGTGCACCGGCTTAAACCGTCATGTGATATCGGCATAATAAGTATAAAATAATACCCCTATTGTAAGGGGGGATAGGGAGGCACCCCGCGGTCGCTATAATAAATTCATTTGCTAGTTTTTCCAATAATTCCCCGATTGGTGGAAAAATGACTGCTCCTCATATCCGATGCGTTTATCTCTTTTTATCGCAGACTAGGCAACGCAGCCGGGTTCGCTTGGTTCCAGGTGAAACAGTACAAACTTGAGTACGAACCTACGTGTGCAAAATAAAAATAATATTGTATATGACGAGTGTGGGTAATGCAATATTGCAATGAAATATTTGCATCTTTTCCGTGTACAATAAACTAACTGTTCGCACCCGGTGTGACTTGAATACATTTCAATGATGCACAACACAGTAATAATAAAAAATAACATTATTAAAATTTTAATTTGTTTGAAAGGAAAACCGACTTCAGATTTACATAATATCCTTTTTCTAACTAAATAATTAATTCAGTTCATAAATGGCAAAGTTCATTAGTAAAAAACATAAACAAATACAAGTAAATTGAGAACCTCCTCCTCCTTTTTTGAACTTGTTTAAAAACATAATCTATATAACTTCTTATTAATATAGCTACGATTGGTAAAAGATTTATTAAAATCAGTTCAGCACATCGTCATAAACTGTGTTCGAAATATACTGTGTTCAATTTAAGCTAATGCCTGAAGAAGCTTTCTGCGAGAGCACACCTTAACTATTTCCGTCTATCTCAAACTAAATAAAGATTTTCTAATATTTTTTCTTCACTTTTACAACACAGATACTCAAACGTGTAAATTACTTCTTTTGAAATAATTTTCTTAATGTTTTTTCTTTTTATAAAAAAAAGTTGCTTTAGAGAAGAATTTGCTGCGAGAAATCACGGCACTTCAACTTACTCCACTCTATTCGTAGCGCTGCGCTACGGAGCTACGAATATTGTGCCAAGGGATATGAAAATTATGCGAGAGCACCGGAAGCGATTGCGTAATATGTTTATACGACCTCGCATCTTAGTCAGAAAGAACAGATGCATCCAATGCCTTGGGTGCGCGTTTAGCGTGGCATTTGTTATACATAAAATTTATAGGTAGTGCGTAAAGTGTTTTGATTTTGACTTGCTTATAAGTTTCATTTTTAAATATTCCAATGGTCAAAGATTTGCTATAGGCAAATAATTTCATTTCTTAACATATAGTGTAATTGCTAAAGTATGTACTGAACAAAATGTAATTCAAATATATTTTTAGTGTCAATCAAAGATTTTGCTTGTATAAAGTTTTGTAATAAATTATTTTAATTGTAAGATTTCTCGACTTTGTAATCCTAATTTAACTTCTTAATATACAATAGCTTTATACCAAAGCTTTTTAGAACCAAGTTGGCACGTTATGTCGAGTGATTAAACAATGAGATATAGAGTGAGAATTGTTAGTATTAGTAATTTTGTATCGATTGTCTTTTATTTATACTAATGTAAAAGTCTTTAGAGTCTGTAATTTCAATTCTTTTTTGTGAAATTTTGTGATAAATATTTATTTTATGACTCACTGCCATCGTAAATACCATTTTAAAATGTTTGTCTGTTTGTGTGTTACGATTTAACTATAGAACGGTTGGACCGATTTTAATGAAAATTGTTATATGCTAAGAATACGTAATTGCGTCCATGATAGGCTACATAAAAGTCTGTCTGTTCGTCTGTCTGCTTTATGTATCGTTATAGTTCAAAAACACCTTGACCGATCTTTATGAAAATCCGTATATAGCAACAACATGTTACGTAATCGCAAATGTTTAGCCCATATGAAATTTCTGACAGACTGTTTGTATGTATTGTTATAAATTAAAAATACCTTGACCGATCTCAGCAAAAATTGGATGATAACCGAACAAAGTCAATTTAAAAACATTACTTTGCATTTTACCAATAGCGATCTTTTGAACGCCTGCGAAGACGCTTGCAACATCTAGTTTACTATAAAAATGAGTATTTAAGGTCCGCAAAACACCATATCTTTGGAGTAAGACCAAGCCCATCGGTGTCTTCAGAAGCTGTCAGTTATCATTCATAAAGTTTTACTTTGAACAAGATATGATTCTTCACGATCCCTTTGTAAAGCGAAGTCGTCAGAGCTGTCACCAGTAGGAAAAAAACTACGACCCTTCTCCGGTTGCAGTTCGCGCGGTCTATTTTCCTGTCTTGTCCCGTCATGTGCCGTCTTGTCCCGTTCTCTTTCCCGTCTCTTCTCCCGCTGGAGCACGTCACGGGGTAACACTGAACGACTTTTAATTTACCGTCATACTTGCTACTAATTACGATTCCCTCTTGAGATTAAATTTCTTTCATTTTTTTTTCGCGACGGACCTTAAACAAAGTCTATCGGCTTGTTTTTACTAATTATTGTGGATGAACAAAATGTTAATTGTAGGTCTTGGAAATAGAGCTCAATGGTTGGGTATCCCAATTACGATCGATAGTTCGAATCTCTTCACGAATTTTCGGATCAATTTTTTAGCTGCATTAGTTTTTAGTTAATATTATTTAAATCAGAAATATGAACTGGTTTTTTTCTTAACCCAATTTATAACCGTGATTTTATTTAAATAACGTAGGCAGTTTGTTATCTTCCCGGAGTGTCATAGGGGTATAATCGATCGGGATTATTGGTTTTATAATTTAATTAATGTAATTCTCTTTTGTTATTAGTGCTATGTGTATTAAGTGAAAAAATATAGTATGAATACTTTTATTTTTTCACTTAAGCATACCGTTGGTTAAACGTGCCAAAATTGCGAAAAAGATAGCCACAGTATGTTGGCGGCAAGGAACGGGTTTTTGTCACGATTCTTGGGAAAGGAGTACGACAAAGAGTGTACGTTGATGACGTAGATCGACGTTGCTACTACGAATTAAAATCACATTTTAGAAAATTGGCGAATGAGTAAGTAGATTTCGTTGTATATCCTGCCCTTGATGTGCAATAACTAAAATGCAAGTTAATGATTCTTTAATGATAAGGGATTGCTTTAGTAGATTCATTTGGCGTTTGATGTTTCTAAGACAATTATTTTACTGGTTAAATTTTTGTACTGTATTCTATTTTACAGTTGCTTAAGTGTTAATTTTTTTTTTGACATTTCAAGTAAGTAATTATATATCTAATAATCGTAAGTATTATCCTTCTAATCTCTGTTCCTTTGACATCAATACAATTCGTAGAGTTATATTCGTCAAACCGCTTTGGCATAATTTACGTAATAACCCCGTTGTTCACAAGAAACGGCCTGCAGGAATCCCATATTTAGGGAAAGGATGCGATCACATGCAATCTTCGAATGCCAATGTAAACAGAAACTACAGTCCAATCAAAGGAAAGGTTTCCGTGACTGTAACCGATAGAATTGTCATCACAAATCAACCGCGAGCGTACAGCGACATAGCGGCAAAATGCGAAAAAAACCGCACCGTATTGTTTCTACTAATAAAAAGTTCTAATAAACATGCAACTAAGCTACGGGCTTCCGGCAAATAAAACATAAAAATATATCCTATTTTCATAGGGCGAGGGTGGCGCCTCCCCGCAGTGGGGGGAACTCTCCCCCCCATCTGCGCAAAAACCCAAAAACATCGAAATGAAAATGAGTGTAGCAGGGAGGCAGTGGAGCCTGTGTTGGTAATTCATTTTTAACATTATACTTGTGTGAGTGTTTAAAGTACAGTCGATCGCATTACCTTAATGTGTAGTTTGATGAAAATTCGAGAGTTTTTTTTTAATAATTTCGTACTTTAGACGATTGGTTAAGGCAGTCGGTTAGTAATGCCCGTTGAAATGGCGGAAACTCGTGCGGCTTGTGGTAACGTTTTATTTTCTTCTTAGGTCGGTAATAGGGAGATAATGGCCGATACTTTGAATTGACATTCGCATTTAAAAATATGCATTTCAGTGTAATGGTTACAAATACAGCCATTTCAATTAATATTTTTCATTAACATTTAAAGTTTATCAATGAGTTTTATTTTGCATGATGTAAAATAAAATTAATTAATTATTTTTCCTCTAATGTGACAAGCTTAGACTGAGTGTACACGGCGCGATTCGCATTGTACTCCTCTACACACACACGCACTAGCGTGATAATAAAACGCAATTTTGTATTAGATTTAATTTGAGTCGCACACACGTGGCGGCGCGATTATGTGCGTGCGCGGAAGTGTGCCGCTTCCTACGCACAAATTGATTGCGATCGTCGACGTAAAGAGGAATTTTCGTAGAGGTGGCGAGTGTAGTTTGAGAAGTAGTGTAGGCAACTAGTGGGTATTGGCCACACGGGAACTTTTCCGCGCCGTGGCGTGACGAGCCGTGAGGGTCGCATGCGTGATAGTAAGGCATAGTGCAAGTGCAGGCGTCTGAGACGCGGCATCAGTTAAGGCGCGGCTCTCGCCGCCGCGGCGCGCCGCCGAGTGAGCGCCCGATTTAAAAACTATACGAACGAACCTCCGCGCAGAGAACCCCGTAATACCACCCCCCGCGTAATGATTTTTTGGCGATGAATTTATATTCGCGCGCGAGCGGTGCCACTTTTTCGACCTCCCCACTGACACCCCCCACCCCTCTCATTAACGCAACCCAGATATGCAATTCTGATCTTTGACGAGGAGGCTGTAGTGTCGGCGGGCGCCTCGGCGGGAGTGGAGCCCAGTTTTGTTTTTTACCCGCCCGGCTTCATTATTGATGGCATCGGTACGGTAATGCGGAAGCATGTGTGAACGTTTCATTACAAAAGGTGGACGCTGCCCGCGTTAATATTGCAGACTCGCCGGACCCGGCCGGACGGGTGGACGCATCCGATACGCCGCCCGAACAAAAAAAAGATCATAGCCCTCGCACTTTAAAAAAAAAACAAGAAATAAATAATAAACAAATTGAATTTTAAACGCCGGAGCTTCGTTACTTTTTGGATTTTCTGCGTTCGCGGCGGAACTATTCGAACGCGTGTCTGCGAAAGTTTTCGGCTGAAGTTCGGAGAAAGTTTATCACGTGCGTGTGTGGCCGGCGCGCTCGCGTGACGGATTGGCCGGAGTCCGATCTCGCCTACGAACTTTTCACGCGTACGTATTTTTTTTTAGTTTTTCTTTACGTTTACTAGTGCACCTCGCCGACGCGGGCTGAGTTTGTTTATCCGGCGCGGTGTTGCCTTACCGGACATTGACTTGTAGTGTATTTGTTGATGTTTTGTTTATTGTTTTTGTTACGTTTTGACGCTGAGCGAGGTGGACGAGACACGAGGTAAGTGCGATCACATAGCAAAACACTAGAAAAAGCAAAACTATTGTACCACGTACAT
>DWLR01001022.1:0-20447 GCA_018246295.1 Papilio alexanor hazarajatica
ATATATATATATATATAGGGCCCGAGAAAAACTTCGATATGGTTTGTATATCTGAAAATTTAATAAAGACATACTATTGAACTATGAGAAATTAACTCTTAAATAGCAACCTTCGCTCTTTAATTAGACCTCTTTAATTAGATAAAAGAATAATAAATATTATCAAAGAGAACTCAACAATAAACAATGGAAACTGTGTAGTATATATAATATAGTATAATGTAATTGTAACATTAATATCTGAGTTCGGCAGTAAAGTGGGAACACCGCAAATACAGTAACACTTACAATCCCAGATTAACTACAAAGGCCGTATCACACGGGGGCGCATCGCACCGTATCTCGCAGCCCTTGTAAATAATAAACTACCCTGTGACACGATGCGCAATCGCACGCAATTTGCAACCTGTGAAATATTATTACGAGACACTCTGTCTACGCAAAACCAGCGATATCCAACTCTAAGTTAGGATAATTACTAAAGTTCGTATCAAAGCGCAATTCTAATTTGTAGATGTATTCCCATATATTTCCTAGATTAAAGAGAAAAAGAAACTAAATTTACATGCAAAGAATTCTCTAGAGTTCGATCGCTTGTGACTTCGATTAGTGCTTGAATAATAAAATTTTGTTGACACTAGTTTCAAAACAAACGATAAAGATGTGAAAAAACAACCATTATACCAAAAAATTACACAAAAATTAACTATGCTTTTGTCATTAAAATTATAAAAACTAGCAACAATATATAATAAATCTTTTTTTTATTATGAGCGGTATTAAATTTTAACACAATTTGTATACAGCAGTAAGTTTAGCACATTCGTAGAGCTTCGTAGAAGTTGTAGCCAGTATAAGTTATATCGTTACAATGCAATAAATCCAATGAGAAAAATGTATGTTTTCAAAGCAATTATAGGTAATCGGTAATAAGAAATATAAGAGTAATTTACAACTTTAAAAATTTGTCATCGTTGCCAATAAATCTGTTATAATTTCCTATAAGTCTGTTATTGTCAGGCTTAATAATATCTTTGAAGGACACACGTGCTATCCGCTTTTCATCAATAAAATTAAGTACATAAATTAGAATGGAGAATGATAATACTTGAATCTATGACTAACGGCGTAATAAATTGATTCCTCAACTACTAGGGTACCCTAGACCATCATTTAAATAAATTAGGTAACAAAGGTTCGGGTCCGACAACCATTAACACGTCGGACATTTTTTTAAAGATTGAAATCTGAAACAGCGATGAAATTAAAGATCAAATTCCCTCTACAAAGCATTATTTTGTGAAAGACCAGTGATGAATTATCAAAGTTACACTCTCACCTTTAATTCCTTTTAAAGGTTTTTGGTTGAGACTAGATCGCTTACGCAATAGAATTAAAAGATCTTAACTTTTATTTTGTTTACATGTTTTGAAGAAATTATTCAGTTATGGGTTGTAAATTAAAACTTTAAATAAACATACAATAAACTTTCAGTAAATTAACTTACTAAAGATACTTCGTTCTTACTGAAAATCCGCGTCAGGTTGGGATATTTTTACTTCTGTATTTCGTCTGATTCGTTGTTGTGTTAGAAAAATTGAAGTGGGCAGTTGAACCTATTGCTCGTCGTCTTATATTTGTTTGTATGTTTTTATTAATAAAATAACGTTCTGTATTAATTTGGAAATATAGTAACGAGCAGCAAATGAACGTTGGTCGAATAGCGCCGGAGCAATTACGTACGGCGCCGGTTCCGATTGCATATCAATACAATAACTCGCTGTATTTGAGCCTAATTGAGCCCATTGCTTGTGAGCTCGCGACGTCTTATTGGCCTTTATTCCATTACAGCCCGCCGATTGATATCTTGTGCATTGTGACGTTGATAAAACAATTGCTTCGACGCCGGCGTGCAATTTCCATAAATTGACAAATTAATACAATATTTTGGTTTGTTTTCTTCCTTTTAATAATCGACTTGAAAAAGAGTTTCTGAATTCGCCTTTATATTTTTTTATATTTTTTACCCTATAACATCAACATTTAGGAACTGATTAAAAATATTGGAAAGGGGACATTCGCAAGTGGGTCTCATTGCTTTATGTTTGTTTCCTAATAAACACGAAATTTATGAAACGATTAAAAAAAATGTCTGTCGGAATGGAGAAATTTGCACGGGGATCCCATATAATTTTGAATGGTGTTTCACCTTGGACTCCGAAAATATACTGAAAATTTACATATAAGTAGACTAACGACAAGCCCTGTCCCAAAAAAAAGTTTGTAAATATATCGCATATATTTGTATACATATATAAATCGGTTCATAAATGTCGGTAACAAACATAAAAAATACAAGCGTACATATTGAGAAACTGCTGGTTTTTTAAAGTCGTTTAATAAATCGTTAGGTAGTTTGTCGAAGTAACTACGCGGATACATTTTTTTAAATAAAATAAGAACTACATAAATTGTGACTGATGGCACTTCACCAGTAACAGCTAAATGCCATTTACTGCAGAGAAACTCCAACCTACTCTTTATATTAGAAGGGGGCAAACGAGCAACGGGTCGCCCAATAACAAGCGATCACCGATGTCCATGGACATTCGAAACACCAGAGGAACCGCAAACGCGTTGCCGGCCTTTAAGGAAAAGATACGCTCTCTTCTTATAGGACTCTAAGTCGTATTGGTTTGGCAATACCACCGAGGACAGATCATTCCGCTAATTGAGCCCATTCCTCCTGCCAACTAAAAAGTTTAATATACATTTTCTGCGTCAAATGAAAACGAGATTGATCAACATTTATCTCAACTTCATAAGTATAATGCCAATAAGGAATACTATTTACCAAATCGCCTGGAACTATTCATTTGATGGTGTTCGATATAGAACCTGAATTCCTGAATTGTCAGTAATTTTTACACGCGGCGAGGGGAGTTTGTTCAATATTGATTAATATTCTAGGACCATAACTGATATACTACATATATTAATATTTTTTTATAAATACATACATATATAGATAACTACAGCCAGACACAGGACAAACAGACATGTTCATGCACACAAATGTTTGTCCTGGATGGGAATCGAACCCACGACCTGCGGCGTAAGAAGCAAGTATCTTACCGCTGCGCCAACTGGTCAATATGTGGTAGTATTTCGAATAAAAGCAATAAAATAAATTAAAAAATCACTGTATAGATTTTAATAAGGTTTTTACCGTTAACAAAACATGTAAATGTGGACTGCTAGCTTAGCGCGACAATTGTATTAACTAGTTGCGTTGTTTATTGAATTAGTTGTAAATGATTTTTTTTGTGTGTGATAATCATGATTCACATTACGTTATTAGAATTACAAATAGGTTCCTCAGAGATCAAAAAAGTAGGACCTGATTAAAATAACTACACAGTACCGGTTGGGTCATAAGTGTAAGATTTGGAAAAAATAGATATTACATAATTTCTTCTTCTTTCTTTAGATATTATTTTATAGCTATAAAAAGTTACGTTAAAACGATAATTAAGTTGTATAAGGTCTACAGCGCTATTCGTTTTTGGAGACTAGAAATAATTGTAATTCCTATTTTTGTCCTAGGTTTGCGGCAAACGCGACAGGTCGAAGCGACGATAAATCATGATTATCTTGTAAAGACAGTCCTTGTAGTATAAAGGAAAGTAAGTCTAAAAAGTGGGAAATAAAAAAAATTAAATATATTATTTTCCGGTTAGTTCCAAAGAGCAATTTGTATCAAAACAAATTATTAAATTATAAATTACTGTCATATTTACATCATTTAAAATAAACTAATTATATTTTATCAGTTAAAATTTCAGTAGGTATATGTGAACATGTAACTATTAATTGCTAATAATTCCCGAATTTATTTTATCATCTGACAAAAAATATTTTTTGCTTCTCGCTTTAACCATTATTTCCTAATTTTTAGGTAACACTCAACCGTCTTTTCTTTTTTAGCACTTTTACTATGGATAATATTATTTTTTCACACTGACCATACTTTGGTAAAATTTGAAACTTCACCAAACTTCTACACTTTAATTGGTAACGGTCTGAAATAAGTCACATCAAATTTAAACGCATTCAAAAACAATTATAGAAATCCCAAAAATGTTTACCTTATTGGCGTCTGAAAATATTTTGCCGTGTTGTTGTGGCGGGAAATTTTCCCGCCGAAGTGCGCGTGAAAAATGGCGCGGTCACCGCGCGGGCATCGTCACCCGCGTGCTCACTCACGGGCCGCGAAGCGACAACTGCACGCTCGGCTGACTGACTACGAATGAAACCGCCCTCGCCAAACAAAACCCCACCCGCCCAACTTCTACACGTTGGCCCAACTGCGACGACCAACCCGATAACGCTACGAAACCAATCTCCAGCGTCTCAAATACCAACTGATTGTATTGACTGCTTGGTATTGACTGCAATCCACTGTTCGAAAACATCCAAAATTTTACTTCAATACTAATTACATTTTTATATACTCAAAACCATATGTAAATTAGCTAAAAATAGACAAACAACTGTAAAAAAT
This sequence comes from Papilio alexanor hazarajatica, assembly GCA_018246295.1. Lineage (NCBI taxonomy): Eukaryota > Metazoa > Arthropoda > Insecta > Lepidoptera > Papilionidae > Papilio > Papilio alexanor. Next base: position 4,565 of record DWLR01001022.1, read on the forward strand.
TAAATATAGTTTCTGCATTTCTATCTTAGGTCTAGGCGATTAAGTGATTAAAATAGGGATAGTTAAATTATTAAAATATATTTAAAAATACATGCCAACATATAGAGGTAATATAAAGAGCATTTTAGCACGCGTGCCTTCCCCACCCCTCCGAGCCTTGATTTAATATCAAACGCGGGCACTGATTCAGTTATGCCGAACGCAACTGCGTCGGCCATCTCACTCGCACTTACAAAAACATAATGCTGTCATCTCGCTTCGGCGTTTCAGCGTGCGTTCGAAACATAGGCGACTGAAAGAGATGGAGTCGCAACCTCGGACACTTCTTTCCTTCAACTCGATTTGCATGCGGGGGTCGCTCCGCAAACTTTATGTCCTCGATTCGTAAATTATTTATACGTTTGGAAATATTTTAACGGCACGCTCGGTAGCCGAGAAAGATTGCCGAGTGACGGGGATGAGTGGAATTAAGTGGCCGGCCGGTCAGATTACCGCACCGGTGGGCTAATCAAATTGTTCCATTTCTCTGATATCTTAACAAGATGTTTTGTGAACTTACGGCTACCTCATTATTACAATCTCCAGCATTTTATATAGAAGTACTAAGTTATTATAATTACGTAATATGTAGGTTTTATTATACCTACACATAATCAGATACTAATGCAAATCCAATCATCCATTTATTTTAAAATAAACTTTAAAAATCCACTGCTAGACATAAGCTCTTCAAAACTGACCCTGCTAAGACCAACCCTATAGGGTCGGTCAAAAATAGATGGATCCATACTTGTATTTGCACCAAGGTCTCGAAGGACATTAACTTCGTGCCAGCATTAGTACCGGGCAATTATTTAGCGGAGGATGAAGGTATAAACCAGTAATTGCAAGTTAGCAAACTATCTTAACACACCGAGAGTGATTCACTACTCTATTGTGTTCGAAAGCCAAAGTATTACACACGCAAGTTTCTTAGTTGTTTTCTTAAAATATAAACAGCACCAAATTTATAACAAAAAAAAGAATAAACAAAAAAAATCAAAAAATCTTTTTATAGTTTTAACCGACTTCAAAAAAGGAAAAGGTTCTCATTTCGCTTATATGTTTTTCAAGTGTGTTAAATAAAAGTTACGAAATTCATGAGCCGATCTCAAATTTTATTTTTGTTGAAAAGGAGATATTCGGATGGTGGGTCCCATTTAATTTTTAAGAGCATTGAATCATGGCTTCCGAAGATAAATCGAAAATTGACATATTGGTAAATATAAGATTTTGGGTTTGATGGATTTGTAATGAGACGTACGGTGGCTATAAATGACATAAGGACTTATAAAGAAAATTGTATAAATTTGAAGTCGCTTTTGTTTTGGTTAAAAAAAAAATTAAAGGTTACTATAGTGTAAACACAGAACAGTTCAAGTAAATTAACAAAGTAATCAAATCGGCTAGTTTAGTGCCAGTCTGTTCAGTAACCTTCTCACACCTCGCCGCTCCGAACTCCCTTAGTAATTAACCTATCCAATTTGCCATCATCGCATTATCCGCCGCACAATCAACTAACTTCTAACGCCGTTCGTGACCTCTTTACTAAACTCTTAGTTTACTCGCTATAATGTTCTTAAACACAACTGTTGGAAATTCCACCTTTTTTAATTGTAACGTTTATTTTTTATTGTAACGTTTCTTCGGTAGATGTAGGTAGTAGAAATAATAGCGAAGCGACCATCGATTAATTCCTTCAGTAATGTTAGACGCTTTATACATATTTTCAAATGTGTTGATTAGTAACTTGTTATTTGTTAATAATTTTAAAGTCATTGCCATTTTTCTTTGCCTTTTCCCTCTTAAACGATTTTCCTTATTAGATACCTATTCCTATCAGGACCGGTACTGCTATTTACTGCTAGGCTCTGCTGGCTGCGCGTAAGCAAGAGACCACATGAGTATGACCACCTATACTTTAAACGGAAGCCACCGAGCTGAATTGGTCACTCGATAAAATGAATTTATCGAATAGAAAAAGGTGGCAAACGAGCAAGCGGTTTATCTGATGTTGAGGAGGGGATTAATAAAAATATTTTTTTTTGGGAAGGGGCTCCATCCCGGATACGAATCCCTTCCTCCGTCAAATCCTCTTCTTTGCATCCTTTTCTTATAGGAAAATGATGGAAAAGGGAAGACGACTAGATTTATGCCTCCAGCTCCTCACTCCTCAGACAGGACCCAGAATTTTTCTACTTCACGCTTGTCTTCTCTGAGATCGTGGTATTTCACGGATCGAGCGATTTTTATTTTGGTTCGTGCGTAAGCAAAGCTTGGATTTATGTCGACTTTTGGTAAGCTTAAAAATTCCAATTATTTTAAAATCATTGCAATTTTTTTTAAATAAGTTTTTTTTTACCAGAAACAAAACCGACTTCTTATTTATAATATAATCACAGAATTTTTAAAGGATGGCAATAGAAAATAAAAACTTCATGTGCAATATCAATACGACAATAATAACTTTTTGACATCTAGCTATCTATTGTCGAAATTAATGTACAAGTTTGAGTATATAGCAAAACCCAAGCTCCAATGGCGTTCAAAATTAAGTGGGACCAACTTGCAAATATCCCCTTTCCAACAAAAGAAACATTTTTGAAATCGGTTCGAAAATGACGAAGTTTTAGGGTAAGAAATAAACAACAAAAATATAACTGAATTGAAAACATGCTTTTTGTGCAGTCAATCGAAGTCGGAAAAAGACATTAACATGTTATCCACAATATAAGTATTGTTAGCATCTCCTCTACAATCTCATTACAGAACAAACTGTTTTTAGTTATAAATAATGTATTTTATAATTTTTATTATTAGTTTTAATTAACTGAGTCATTTTTTTATAATTACATATTTACGAAATAAATAAATGGCTGAAAATGTAGAAGACAAATAGTAAAAGTTGTATGAAAAGAAGTATGAAAAATAAAAACTGTGATTTAACATATAAAATAACAATAATCGTACGTTATACTTATAAAACAAAACAAGAAATCCCCAAATTTCCAGCGGAGCACAATAAATCGGCATTATTAACAAAATATACACAGACAATCCAAAATAAACTCCTTAATACTTGATAAGCAATCGCTTCAACGTCTGATTCTTTAATCAGAGTACAGATTCAAAATATATTTCTTCCATCTCCGAACGTTTTGCCGCTCACAAAGTTTTAGAGTTAACAATTTTGACACTTATTCAGAAGAGAATACAGATAATAGTTCAAGAAGTGAGTTGTTTGGTGCGTTTAACAAATCTTAGAAGAGGTGTAAGTGACAATAAAAGGAGAGCTTAGCTCTCGGCGCCGTCTTCAAGTGGAACGGTGTTGTGAGGGCAGGAGGGGGGGGGCGATAAGGAGGAGCCGGATATGTCCGTCTCGCTCTGACGGACCGCTAGTCGCGCTCATCCGTTTTATTTCTTGTTTGTCCGCCGCATGCCTTCCCCGTTTGCTACATAATTTATTTTAAGCGGGCACACTTAAAAAATTGGTCGAAACGCGTGCGGTATGAGCGAGCGATGGCTGAGGAGGGTCGCGGGTGGCGAAAAACGATGATAATAATATGGTAAAATGATTTCATTTGAATTGCTTTTCGGGTAATCGTCGGAGAGTTAATGGCGCGCGGGGAGTCCCCGTCCATTGTCCGCGCCACATTCATTTAAGCGCTGAATTTATTTTCGCGCGCTCTTTTATTGCCACTCGAGTTTCACAGTCGTTTAAGCCTCTCCAATATACATATTCCATGATGTTTGTGGCGTCCGGCCTTACAGTGCCGGCCAAGTTTGTTGTCTTAGTAAACTTCTTTTTTTAAGTTTATTGGAGCTCCTTGCCGTTTATTTTATATTTACAACAGATGTTCTAGAAAAAAGATCGAAATTTTACAAAATTTCAATACTGATGATGACTGATATAAATTTCATTAATATTTCAAGTGATGTCCTACCCTAAAATACAATTTATTTCTATACAATATCTCTAAAATGATAGAATTGTCTTTATAGAAAACAAAACAAAGACAAATTTTCTTTCAGATTTATTTGTAGTAGTCAAAATTATTTGTTTACCGTAAATATCATTAAAGGGATTCAAAAAAAAGTGTATTCGCTCTTAATATGTTTTTATACGTAGCAATTGTCTTAGGCAATAGAGGCATTCGCATTTTTCTTTGGTATTTTTATTTATCTAAGCATAGTTTTCCCTGCTTTCTGAGAGAACGAAAATATGAACGCGCTCTAAAATCCATTACAGCTTTCATCGCGGCATTCCTCGAATGAGACAACAGAGGTCTCTGGGATTTACTATGGAAATCAAAAATTATGATGGATACCTGATGATACTAGACTTGACCGCCACCGAAGCGCAGGTATGCTAGATATGATTTTGATTACGAGGTAAAAGAAAATGTATGTAGTCTTGAAGAAGTCACTCATAATTAAGGGACACATTACTTTTAAAAATAAATAAGTAGCGGTTTTCCTTTAACTTGATGTGAATGCTAATTGTTGTTCCTCCTTCTTCCATAAAATACATATGAAATTAAAATGTGACAACGCCTTTTATTTATAACTTTACAATCAGTCTACTTATGTAACTAGAAAATATCTAATCGTAAGTAAGAATATCATTTATGTAAAAGTAATTTAAAAATTAATTAAAATAAGAAATATGAATAAACTTATTGATCGTTATCTCTCCGTCGCTATATAATTATGATTATTAATAAAATGTCTGAAGATTAAGAGCGCTTAAATTATCCGAACGGCTCTCTTGAAATTTATGAATTGTTGGCGGATAATCTATTGCGGAATCTCTCCTGTAACAACGTAGACAAGCACTTAGCTTTAATTGTTAATTTGCGGGTGGTATTACCTTGAATATGTAGCAAAGAAATATGTATTTATTTGTTGATATTACATTTTTAAATAAGGCGTTCGAACTTTTTTTTATGAACTCACAAACACGGTTAACACGTCAAACTGACAAAATAAAATTTTTACATAAAATTTATTTAAGATGTTTTTTTTTTTAAATTCCTTAATTAAATTAAAGAAATCACAATATGAGCTGCGATCGATTGTCATTTTTATCAGTTGAATATTTAAATACTGAATAATAAATACTCAATATTAGAATGGTTAAACTTTGACTTTACAGTGAGGTTTTGTTAAAAGTTATTAAATAAGACAAAATGCGCTACGGAAAGTAATTGATTCAAATCCGACGTTGACATACCAAATATCCTATTTCTGACAACCCCATTTATCCCCATATAAATAAATCCCTCAAAACGAACCGCCATTGGAATGTCGTATTATTTGTAGTATATAGGAGAAAAATTAGATAAATAATGAGAATAACCAATAAAATGTTGCCACTTCAAATCACTCATAAAAAGACATTCTATTGATTAAAAAAAAAAACAATTTGTCTATGACAAACACAATGCGTTCACGGACACAGTGACTTGCGAAAACGCTTAATCGTTCCGTAATAACTACATCAATGGATCGGTAATTGTATATCTGTTGTGAGAGAAGTGGAAAGGAGGTCTACCCTCTAATGCCGAAGGGTTGCCTCCCCGCGAGTGATTTATTGAAGAAAGCTTTTAAACCCTTGCGGTCTCCGGCCATTGTTGGAGATTTGTGTCTTATATTATGCGTTAGGTCATTACTGGTTATGCCCGGATTTGCGCTATTAATTCAATGTTCTGAAGTTATTCCGTCCTTTGTAATACGCTTTGTTATTGTTTACTGGATCTTTCTTGAATTTGACATTTTAATGCCATACTTAGCTTAAAAAAACAAAAGCAAATAACAATTGCCGTCCGTTTCTAGCCCATTAAGGATTTATGTCCAAAATACATATATATGTAACGAATATACTTATAAAGATAAAATATAATTATGGCTTTAGAACGGATTACATTTTTTATGGTAGAAAGAATTGATCGAATAACAGCGCCACAGGAGAATTGCTGCTGCTGCTGCTAATTAACATCAGCAATTACAACTACATTAAAAATGTGACAGTTAATTTTAAATATTTATCACTTGAAAATATTAAGAAAAGCGAAACATGGTTAAAGAAGTGCTGGTGAACTTATCTTTATATGCGCTTTCCACCGAACTGATAAGCTTCTAAGCAAGGTAGTCAAAGAGCTAAAGAGATGAACTCCTGTTTTTTTTAATATATTTTGTTATATCGTTCTTGCAGAGCGATGATTACTAAACATCAAATAAAAGTAAACTGCTTATAATATTTTTAAACGTGCTTGCAAATGATGACACACCTTATTCATTTAAATAAACAGGTTGAAATTTATTCACCTCACCCAGAAGAACTATATTCTAAATATTGGAGTAATCAATTCTCCTCAAACAACCATTCCTTTATTTTTTTTTAAAGAAACAAGACTGTAGTCAAAGATTTTTAAAATAATGTTACCATGCCCGAGAATTTAACTGGCTAAATTCCGACAAAATACCACTACTTCTGTTGGGAGTTACATATCAAAATACCATTATGTGTGTTTGTTTTATGGTATTAGTCGATAGTCTCAAATAACAGTCATAAGGAATTCTACTCCAACTCAAATAAGCTGAGATTTAATGCTTTAGCTTTCATTTAATTTGCCATAGTTGCTAAATAAAAATTAAAATAAAGGATGTTTTTATAGAAGTACAGAACTTTAAGTTGGCAACACTTTTTTAACTGGCAGCCATTTTTTCTGGTTTTAAGTGATTTATGTTTAACTTGGTTTGGCATTTCAACATGAACAGACAGACGCCTGAACAACTTTTCCAAATTGTGCGATTTTATTTTGAAAATCATGGTTCTTTTCGAAATACGTATTGCGCACTACGTCCATTTTACGGTCAACATAATCGTTCATCAGAGCAATTAATTCAAATAGTTATGGAACGTTTTAGCACGACGTTTACTCTAAATGATAATACGCATCCACAGAGACGTCGTACAGTGCGTACAGAAGTAATTGCTGCTGTAGACAGACAGACAGAGCGTAGAGGAAGGAATTGTGTGGAAAGACCTTGGTTTGCGTGCTTACAAGATCCAACTCGTGCAAGAATTGAACCCACACGATCACCTAGCAAGGTGTAGATTCGGTGAATGGGCCCAAAGCAAGATTGTCGTTGATCCCGATTTTCATAAGCGAATTTTGTTTGAACCGATACGTCAATAAACAATACTTCCGTATTTGGAGTGATGATAATCCTCAAGTGTATGTTGAGACACCGTCATATCCAGAAAAAATGACTGTTTAGTGTGCTTTATGGGCTGGTGGAATCATTGGTCCGTAATTCTTTAAAAACGATGCTGGTCAGAACGTTACAGTCAATGGTGACCGCTATAGAGCCATGATTACTGACTTTTTCGTTCATCAATTGAACAAGCATGATGTGCAGGAGCTGTGGTTTCAACAAGACGGTGCAACATGTCATACAGCTCGTGCCACAATTGATTTATTGAAGGAAACGTTTGGTAACCGCATAGTTTCACGTTTCGGACCCGTGAATTGGCCTCCAAGATCGTGCGATTTAATGCCTCTAGACTATTTTCTGTTTGGATATGTGAAGTCGCTAGTCTATGCGATGAGCCCGAAACGATTGACCACTTGGAGGACAACATTCGCTGCGTTATTGCCGACATACGGCCACAAATGTTGGAAAAAGTTATCGACAATTAGACCTCCAAATTAGACTACGTCAGAGCCAGCCGCGGCGGCCATATACCAGAAGTCATATTTAAATTATAATGCCAGATTATCTTTCGAATACAGTAAATTTCATAACAATTACAAAAATCATCTTTGTTTTATTCCATTTCAAAGTTCTATACCTCTATAAAAAAACACCCTATATTTGCTTAAAGAAAACTATAGCCAAAACTAGTCACCGTAAGGACTACAGTGAAGCGAAGATAGCTGCCAAGAAGCTTGGAATCCTGTCAATACCTTTAGATATACGGCTGGTTTCCATCCTTTCGTAGTTGACATGCTGCAAGTTCGAACGAAGCGGTTCGAACCATCGTTCATCGTGCGTACTGTAAAGGATTGGAATACGTTGCCACCGTCAGTATTTCCATCAAAGTGGGTACCTTCAAGAGAAGAGTGAATAGGCTATATTTAGTACTACTAGCGCGTACCATCTTTCGACCACATCATCGCTTAACATCAGGTGGGACTGTGGTCAAGTGCTAGGTTGTTCCTTATAAAAAAACCATACCTACTGTGCCGACCCTATGTAGGTGGGAAAAGAACACCTGTTCTTTTCCCACCGGCAGCTATGCTACCTAGCATAGCTACCAATTACTATCGTGGCAATAAAAATCTTAAATCCGATTTATGCCTACTATTAAATATCAGGCTTGCCTTAGATCACGAAATAAATAATTTGTTTGACATACATAATATTCTCTTTTTAAACATCCAATTGGTTCTTTTCTATATGGCGAAAATGGGCGAAAGCTATTTATTTTATCAACGGGGCATTTTGACAACTTGTACTCTACCGCCATCTATCGACATTCTGAAACCTTAACTTTGTGTGTTACAACATATTAAAATTTGATAAGTTAGGATGCCTTATCATAATTATTATTTTGCTTATATCAAAAGTAATTTCCTCTGTCTTAATTGTAGAGAAGATTAAAAAGAAAATACAAATTTACTTGTATCTTTAACTACGAAATCATAAACAAGCATAGATAAAAAGTTAATGTAATTTTAAAGATGCCAATGACGTTTTATTTTAAGTGAAATTAGTAAATGATGACTAATGCTCGTTCTAATTTTATTATAATCCGTATGCTTAGGTTTGGTAAATGAATAACTGAACTATATCGAAATTACCACAAACTATTTATTATCCGAACTTTTGTTCGTCGTCTATGGTTTACAAAATAATTCCAACATCATGATTTCAAGGTACGCGTCAAATAATTCCTTGGTGCTGCCATCTATTAGCGATTTAGGAATTCTAAAATGTGGATAAAACAGATTGCGTTTCCTTCACGGGTATATTCTAAATTAAAGTTTATATATAACTTTTTATTTATTACGAGGTAATTATAAATTTCGCTGAGAATTATTATTTCTTATTTAAAACGAGATTTACGTAAAATACCATCATTTTCAACCTAAGTAATTTGTAATTCCCGCCTTTGCACAGCGACGTTTAATCAATTTGTGAACCCCGCTACAGGAAGTGAGTGATGAAGGTGCTACGCAGGCGCAAATTGACCTTTCGGTTGAAGAACCCGTCGGTCACATGTGAGTGTCGATAAATATCTTTGTTTTAACGCGATTACATTTTAAATAGAATTAAATATAGTTTTTGTAAGTATTTCTTGTGGTGAATATATTTTTGTGAAAACGGGATTCTGTATAAGTGTGGATTTTGTGTTAATTTCGAAAATGTTATATCGCGGCGCCGGCACGTTTGTCAAACTGCTATTTTTTTCTTGCGTTATCTCTTTCATTCGAAATTAAGTTAATATTTATGTTTTTTTCATAATATTTAACGTGGCGCTCTTTATTTCGTGTATAATTTGATTAATGTTATTATTTTTAAAAGTGTTTTAGTCGTCACGAAGATTTGGCTTAGTTATATCTATGAAACCACATGTTCGGATACCACACGCCTGTCTTGCATAAACCATCACATCACAGTCAGGCTTGAATTTCTATTTAAAACCACTTGTAAACTAGCTTAAAATTGGCTCTTTGTAAATTCATATTTTTGACAATCTTGTATAAAGGTTTGTTGCCAGTAAAACACTAGGTGGGGTTAGGTCGTATACATTTTCATCAAAACCTTTCTAAGTATCTAGCTAAAATATTTTTGATTACAAGAATTAAATCCATTTTATGATAATTGGAGAATTACTTTTATTACTTTAATCATTTGGCTTTAAAAATTCACACATGATTCATTTCATCTGCAATCTGATGTGACCTAAAATAATAGAAAATATGCAGACTTTGTCACGTCACAAATAGCAAAAACCATTCATTTGTACTATTTACTCTAGGCTGTTATTTAAAGCTGCTAAAATAGTCCTGCAAATGTGTTAATTTTACTACTATCTTTATAGATGTGTCAACCACTGTAGATTTAAATCTTTATTAAGTAACCTACCAAGAAAACTTGTAGTGTGTATTTATTATAATCAATATTCTTAAATTATTGCGAGAAATTATTCATAGGCAAGCTTATAAATGATGCCATTATTGAGGCATCTGGTTCCTTGACAATAATCTTCTACAAGTATTCTTTTTCTATGTCAATGTTCCTTAAATCATACATCTTACCAATACTCATAAATCCAATGTATTTTTGAGGAATTAGTATTATTAATAGCCTTTTTTTGTTTTAAAATGCTGCATAAGTCCTTGTATTATTAGAATAATTTATTTATTAAACACCTAGTTAAGTTCATGAAATATGTGGAGCTCTAATCTCAAGATTCTATTTTTTTTTTGATACAATGAATGAAACTATATACTTTATTATTTGTGATAAAACTTCATCTACAGATCTGGGTAGATTTTTATGAATATTACTTGATAAAATAAACCTGTATGTCTAAAATTGTGACAGTTATTCTATGGTTACTTCTAAATTGACAACAGATTCTATCAATATGTTTGCTGATTTATTATTCTGTTTGTAACAAGTTTTGGTTAAACAAATTTTCAGACAACTTTAATTTATTCTCTATCCTAAAGATGAACAATTTGGGTTATGAAGTTTTACAAAAGCCCTATGTTTTCAAACACCATCACACATGGTAAACCTTTTGTATGAGTTCATTGACACAGGTCAGTGACTTATGTACTAATTCTTCACACTGAGTCATGGCCTACAGTTATTTTTCAAGGCTGCATTGGTTAGAGGATCTATTCTATAACATCTAGTTATATTTGTTTGGCCTTTGACAATGTCATTGCTTATTTGAATGATTTTTTGTACAGATTATCTACACTTTTATTGTAATGTAATAAACATAAAGTTTGGTTTTCTTGAATCTATTTCAGTAAGGCTTTCACTTTTAGAAAGCTAAAAAAAATGAAATAGGCTATATTTTTTTTAATTTATATGCAATATTGAAGTTTTGTTGGATATTAATGTTAATATACTCACAAAATGAGACAAAAGAAGTTTATTTAACTCTATTTTAGTTTCTGCATCTTCATGCATTCAATCATCATCATATTTAAATCATCATAGCTTGATACATCAAACACATAACTCCAAATGAGAGTTGATGGAATGTGTATTGATGAAGCGAATCATAATTTTTACTTTAGGACATCTTATTCTGGTAAGAATAATACGTCCTAAATTAGACAAATATGATTCTTATCGGAATAAGATGTAGAATTGTTAAATAGCTTAGTCTGCGAGCCCATAGAGTCGCAATTGTAGTTTTTATACTGCTCTTGTGCTGAGGGTACTCGAAAATAAAACACCAGGTCCGACTATGCGTCTCATTATACTTGAGTATTCTGGGATCACCGTTCAGGAATACATACATCAATGATCACACAAATAAGTTTAAGTATAATTAAGTCAGTTTATCAAAGCTCGATTACACACTATTATTTCTTTGTATATTTATAACTTATTACTGTGATCTGGATTGATTAAGTTATGATGTCAATGTCTACATGAAATTTTAAATGAAAAAATATTTTTTGCAGATCATTTCAACAGTAGTTAAAGCTCCATAACACAAACACCATGGGTGATATTGAAGATACACACTTCGAGACCGGAGACTCTGGTGCCTCGGCTACCTTTCCTATGCAGTGCTCTGCCCTGCGCAAGAACGGTTTCGTGATGCTGAAGGGGCGCCCCTGCAAAATTGTTGAGATGTCCACATCCAAGACCGGCAAGCACGGCCACGCTAAGGTCCACTTGGTTGGAATTGATATTTTCAATGGAAAGAAGTGAGTTTATAGTAACCATGTTATTACTTTAAACTTTGCACACTAGCACTGTTTAGAAGAAAATGTTGCTACAGATAAAATATGTTTATGAATAATAATGTTGATAATTATAAAAAATGATAATGTTGAAAAAAATTTTTTTTAAATGAAGTAATATTTTTTACTAAGTGGGACATGTTTCAACATCTGATTGTCTCATTGTCAAAAATGATCTAAGGTATTCTAATACTAAACTACAGTAATAACCATATTCTTTAAAGTATTTACATATATAGTAATCTAAATAATTCAATAATAAGCTTTATGTAGTGATTATTTACTTGAAATTTAATACTGCCTTAAGAAGTTGTATAACTCTATTGTACAACATTACGAGCCCATAGAGTCGCGAGAGCTGATTTAAGTATTGCTCTTGTGCTGAGGGTACTCGAACATTAGACACCAGTTCCGACTATGCGTCTCATGGCACCCTTGCTCATCGGGATCACCGTCCAGGAATACAAATCTGTCAAAAACAATCAACATTTCTATCAAATATGTTCTATACATAAAGCAAAATGTAACACACAAACACAAGTAGTTTTATAGTATTCTGGCTGTATTTACATACACAGTATATTTCACACTGATCACAGTTCACCATAAAATTCTCAGACACATAATCTATTCATAAAGTCAAATTATTGAAATTTAAAAATTACACAGGAAATTTTGGTTATGATGCTGACATGTAAGTTCTAATAAACTAATTAAAATAACGACTTAACTCACGTGTTTTCGGTGTATGTACTGACTAGGTTCAGACCCGTCGGGGGTCCTTCATCAGGGCGAATGTGACCCCCGACGGGTCTGAAACTAGTCAGTACATACACTGAAAACACGTGAGTTAAGTCGTTATTTTAATTAGTTTATTAAAAAATGTCTCATGAAAGTTTTAATAATTTAATGTAATTTCTATACATGAGGATAAATTTTGTTTTTAAATTATTACTTCTTGCCATTAATCTTATCTTCTCTAGAAGTATACCACAGTATTTATACTTGAAATTAATGACTTAAAACTGAGAGATGCGCCATATTTGAAGAATATTATTCTATATTTATTTTTTATAAATTAGTATCAAATAAGATTAAGTTTATCTAATTTTATCTTGAGGTTAATGATCAAATGAGATTATTAAGAACATGATAATTTCAGTTATTTTTCAGGGAATATTTATTACATTGCCCAATTTAAATGTCATCAAATAAAATCATGACAGGGTTATGTTTATTCCATAGTGTACTAAAAAACGTTGAACATGAAAAGTGATGAGCAAGAAATTACTTTTAATTAATAATATAATAGACATTGTAATAGAGAAGTGGTTAATTAAATGGATATGCTCAAATACACTTCCTATTTTGTCATAAATCAAATTCTAATTGGTTCAACATATAGAGTACTCACTTGATTTGTTTTTGGATTTGTAAAACAGATTTTATAAAGTGTATGTTCCATGATCACAGATATGAAGATATCTGCCCCTCCACTCACAACATGGACGTGCCTCACGTGAAGCGCGAGGACTATCAGCTGACGGACATCTCTGACGACGGCTACCTGACCCTCATGGCGGACAACGGCGACCTGCGCGAGGACCTGAAGATCCCCGACGGCGACCTCGGCACACAGCTGCGCTCCGACTTTGACAGCGGCAAGGAGCTGCTGGTAAGCTAGCATTTTGACTTCGATATATAAAGTTAGCTTGACTGAGGAAATTATCACCGTCTCACGGTACACTTCACAACAGAAATAGAAGTATTTTATGTTTGTGAATTTTGTCTGACAGAGGGAGTTGGCCCAACCCCTATCCTCTCTTCTAATTTATCTCTAGTACATTATAAAGGACATTGTAATGTCCAGATGTATTTGCAACTTACTATGTTGTTATGGGTGCTACAGGTAGTGGTTGTCACATCGGGTGAACCACCTGCTTGTTTGCCTCTTTCTTCAATGAATAAATACAATTACCCTAAAATACCCCACTCCACCACTGCATTATCATTATCCCAGAACTGTAATAAAGATTCGCTTTAAATTCATAATTAATTTTATTCATCATGAAATTAATATTTTATGCTGATTATGCTAAAAAATAAGATTCAACAAATAAAATTTAATTTTGTAACATTTCAGAAAAACTAAAGACTAGCCGCCGCTATCGATCCCGAAGCATGCATTAAGAATGCATGAACCGTGCGCTTGTGGCCTTAGTTACAACGCGCAACATATAATAAATAATTGATATCAATATTGTAGGACCAATTTAAATTTTTATTACCTGACATTAATTTTGCTAATCGAAAACCAATGCTTGTCAGTTTCTTACTTAAAACTAATTACCAAAAACGTGTCAGATCAACCTAGAACACTAATATAGGAATTTGTTGACCTGTAATTAATGTTTCGTGTAACTAGTCAAAGTAACATCTTTGTAATAACTTTTAAATATCAAACTATAAGTTATTGGATCATTTACCAGCACGTGAATATACATATTCGGATCTTATATATTATACTACTATAACTATATAGTTATTATATTATACTTTACTTCCAAGTTTGTTTATTTCAATAGAATTATTCATGAGCCATTGTTGCGTTTCATACATAATCACTTCAACATCGAGTGTAGAGTCTCTGACAGGTTTTCATAGCTTGTTGGTGCTAAATTAACTCGAAAATAATATCTCAAACTACAACCTGAGCTAGCGGTTATAGTCAGCTATATGGATATATAGTTTTGAGAACAAGCAAATTGCACTTTTATTTAAAATCAACATGCAAATATAGCAAGTGTTCGAGGTCACACTTGAAGATCATTCTGATAGGTACAATTCCATACACATAAAATTATTTAAAGTATTTTACACTTTTTAATGTTACCAAATATATTTTAACTCGTAACATAATTTTAAACTTTTTTCTTTCTATATTTCTTCATGATACTGTATGCCATCACACTCAAGTTGGTGTTTGTCTATTTCCAGTGCACCGTGCTCAAGTCTTGCGGCGAGGAGTGCGTCATCGCGGTCAAGGCAAACACAGCTCTCGACAAATAAACAAACTCAGCATTTATAGGGTTTTAACAATCGTACTACTACAAATATAATTTTTTTACAATCAAACAGCTCTTACATAAATGTAAAACATAATATTATATGTAATTTAAAGTAAAGAAGAAAAAAACACGCGGCGCGGCTCGAGGCTAGCGAAGCTTTTTATTGTACTGTATCGAGGACGAATGCACCGGATAGTGATGTACACCTGTGTATGGAGCCTTCCAGATATCGGTATGTTATATCGATACGTGCGCTGTGGTCGCCACTCTCGTGTTTGTCAGCCTTATGACGCCCTGTTGCCTTACTATACCCGCTGAGTATTTTGATACTGCACTGATTTTAGATCTTTTTTTAAGGTTACAATATATATCGGGCAGACGTGTAGCTAAGGTCGCGCCGCCGCTCTAAAACTTCATGTTTGTCTTGTTTTGTTTGTTCTCTTTTCGCTTACGTCTACATAATGTTAAGTTGCGCCGAAACGCCGAGAGTTTGTTGACCGACACATCGGTGTGCGAGAAGGAGAGTGCGAGTGGTAATTTCTGTGTGGTCGGATATTATTGTTTTAATAGTGGTGTTATTAACATAACGAAAAGATGGACGCAAACTTGAAGTTCTTACCGATATTATTAATGCTAAATTGATTATACAGCCCACATTAAAAAAGAAAAATTAAAAAAAAAAACAGAAATAAAGGAAATTCTTGAATGTGTTGTGTGATTGATTAGTCCTTTACTTGGCATCGTGACTTTGTTATATATATATATATA
>DWLR01001023.1:0-20428 GCA_018246295.1 Papilio alexanor hazarajatica
TTTTCTATAATTTTTGTCGAACAAACTTGAAATATTTATTAAAAAACAATTTAAATACATTAGCTGCCACACACAAGCGCTATCGCGTCGCTTGGCATTTCTGGACAAAAAATTAAACAGCGCGATCGCGCTTTCCCTATATATGCATGAAAATACCAAGCAGCGCGATAGCGCTTGTTTAATTTTATGTCGAGAAATGCCAAGCGACGCGATAGCGCTTCTTGTTTTTCAATACCGTCTGGGACAAACGGTTAAACATGCCTTAGAAAGTTGACCAAAAGCATGTCATATATATGTAACGTCGGTTTGTGGTAAGAAGCTATTGTGTCACAAATGTGAGATGGTAGCAAACGGGCCAATTTATTCATTTCTTTGTTATGAGAAAATCACCTATCAAAAGAATAGTAATAAAGGAATACATAAGGAGGAGAAATAAATACACCAAATAGAAAGTTCTGTGTGGTTCATATATTTGGTATAAATTACCCAAAAAGTTTGCCTAAAAATATTAACTAATATACCTTATACTAATAAAGCTCATTTCTTAATAACTATTAAAAGTACAGTGAAGTATGTGTGTAATAAGCTCGCAAGTATTGTGGCAAATGGAATTGACAATATAAGTTTAATTTTAACAATTATCTACATTTTAAATAGTCATAGAGTTGTTTAGTTTTTATAAAACTAAAAAAGTAATAAAAAATATTAAAAAATGCTATAAAAATATGCTAAACACTTATCGTCATTTCAACAAATTTGAATTGCTTAACAACCAAAAAATCCTTTTTGAAACAATATCTTTGTAACATCTCAGTATAGACAAATTAAATCAACATATGCTATAAAAAAATTGCATTGGAAATAAACTCCTATGTCTAGATTTTAATGTGTTTACAAAAGTACGATTAGATTCTTTTTGTTAAAAACATTGCTCTAATAAAATTGATTTTTTATTTCTGTTGGAAATACTAAAAACAACTAACCTTTAATTGCATATAGTTGTGCCAGGTGGTGATCAATTTAAACCATCTTTTTATTGGTACTTTTGTACCAAGTGGCGAATTCAAAGATATAAGATTTTTTTTAAAGTATTATACATATTCAAGGACATAATTTAATATATGTAAAACATTGCGCC
Source organism: Papilio alexanor hazarajatica (assembly GCA_018246295.1). NCBI lineage: Eukaryota > Metazoa > Arthropoda > Insecta > Lepidoptera > Papilionidae > Papilio > Papilio alexanor. The sequence goes on from DWLR01001023.1 coordinate 1,139, forward strand.
GTCTGATATTCCTAAATCGTTAAAATCTAAACAAAAGTGAAATTAATGTTTTGTTGAATGGCAATTTCTTAAGTTTAAATACAGTGGACGGATGACTGGACACATTGGTGGATTTCCAAAATGGAATGTCTGAACACTATAACACCTTATAATAAAATTTGTGCTAAAGTGTAATTTTTTTAATGTATAATTTGATAATTGTCTTAAAAAATTAAGTATCATTTTACTTATTAATTCAGATCTTAAAATTATACTAAATTTATTACATTATACAAAACTGCATTTAATTTGTAAACTCGTGCCACAACATAACACTGTTATTAAAACTAAGTCTTAAAACAATATAAGAAAAAGGAATGTATTTCATACATCAACAATGACTCAAGAGATTCGTAAGTATTTATCGACTAATCTTTTAACTATAACATAGTTGAAAAAGAGATTTAACATACAATTCCTATAAATTCGAAAAAATACATGGGTATGGATTTTTCAACCCTTTAAATAATTAACAATAAGTCACTTAAAAATACTATCGATTCTAATCAAAACTGAGCATCACTGGATTAAGGCACAGATAGGGAAGGTAAAAATTAAGGCACTGCGTTATAAGTGTCGTTGGTGGGTTGGTACGCGGGCGGGCCGGGGGCCTGCGGGGTCGCGCGGGCGCTGTACGGCGGCGCGGGGGGAGGGGGAGCCTCCCAACCTCCTTCTCCGGGATATCCCATCGCACCGTAATCATTCCCACCGTACGATGCGGACTCCGAACAAGGACTTACAGTGTCCATTCGAGAATCATAAGTCGGCGCGGCGGCCTCGTATCCCCGTCCGATATTATCGTAGGACGGTGCATTCGTCTCATAGTTTCGTTGTGGCTCGTACTTCCTAGGTTCGTTGTATGGTCCGACTACGTCGTGGCCCACGTTAGCCGCTCTTCTCCTTGTTGAATTAAATCTATTAGTCATAATTGGTACGGATTCAGCTGGTGGGGGAGGATCGTAAACGTCCTGCGAGCGTGTCAGTGTATTCTTTTCTGTTGGGTGATAGGACGCCGGACGAGCTGCGTGAAAATTAGAGTACGACGAGTGTGCCGACGTCGGGCGGGAAGGTCTCGCATCACGGGGTAGTGACGCGCTAGAAGACAAGTACCCTGCGTTTCTGTAAGACCGACGAGACCTTCGCACTGAGGAGCCTGTGCCTCTCGAACCAGACCTTCGTTTAACACGTCTCGGTGTCATTGGCTTTGAAGAACTTTCGCTGATATTTGTTTCGGTGGGACTTAATTCTATTGTATATGCTGGTCGTCGAGGTAATGTACCTTTGTCTGTAATTTTTAAATGAATAATATTTTATAATTACTGCCTTATTGTTAAATCAAAATACGAAGTGTTAACATTGCATACCTGATACAGTTTTGTGTTTCTTGAAGGACCGATAGGTGAGCAAAATGGTAATTGGCAATGCTGTCACCGTAAGTAGTGCGGCGACAGCTGATTGAGCGAGTTCCACATGATGCCATTGGAGAAAACATCCGTCTACATGCTCAGGCCGCCAGGTTCCGGGACCGTCTATTTCCCCCCACACCGGTTGGCATCCCCAACCATTGCCCTCCCACCAACTAACACTACCAGTTCCTAGTGATAATAAACCATTTTCCTGAAAAATTTATGATGATTAAAATTTATCTACATTTTATAACATGCATCTGTAAGGTCACATTTTAATTGTGTAAATTATAACTCATATGTACATTGTTTTGGAATAGTATTATTAAAAAGGTAATGAGTGATAAGCATAGTTGTTTTATAAACATCCTTTGTTTCAATACAGTTGTATTACTGTAGTAAAAATATAGTTTAAATGCTGTAATAATTATTATTGGAACAGGATGTTATAAACATAAAACATACTTTTTCAGGCAAAAAGATATCTCCCATGTTATATAAACAATATTTGAATGAAAATTAAAGATATTTATTGCGTATTTTGTATGACTTGCCAAACAGAAATTTTTTTCTTACTCAAGAGCTAAGCTCTAAGCTCTTCAACCTTTGCCTAAGACTGATGATAATTATCAATGAGAATATATTTTCTTAATGATTAAAACATCTAATTAATTGTTGATTTTATGTGATATTTTTTTATGGATTTTGGAACATAACCCATATTTAGTTCAATGCTATAGAAATTACAGATGGGCCAATGACTTCTTGACCTAATGAGCAGGAAGTCGCTGGATTCGGAAAGCAGACGACCGAATACTGTGGAAGGCATTGGGACTTATGTGCAGCAGTGGACTGATACAGGCTGATAATGATGACTTTACAATACACTGCTTTTTAGTGAGTCTTAAATAAAATATTAAGAATTAATTTAGATTATAAACTTACCCTGTTTAGACCACCTAGATTCAGATAGTAACACATGAGGAACACATTCCATGTAAGCCACATAAAACTCCATATTGCATACTGAAATATTTAGAAACATGATGCAATTATGGATTACTGCTGGTAATAAATCATAATCTGAGAAGTTATTACTTGTAAACCAATGTAATTCAAGAAAGACCAACATTATATTAATGTTGCTGCCACTATGTCTCATTTGACAAAGACTGCTTATATTACAACCAATCAGGAGCCATTTGTATGATCAGACTGGACCCAGGAAAGTGCAATTATGTGACAGAAAACTGGTGAATAGAACTAGATAAATCATTTACTCATCAAAGCTATTTTTAACAATAAATAACATCAGAAAGTGAGGTGATTTATTTCTATTCCCTCCATCCTCTACTTTTTCTATCTACGCCCCTTCTTTTTCTACAAAACAGCAGGCAAGAACTGTATAAATCTTTATGCAGATATTGATGAATACTTTCCGAAGATAGTAATATACCTAGTTGGATCATAAGTTCTGTCAAAACCTTATTATTAAAATTTTTCAAATACTGGCTAGATATACTTTGACTAATTTTAAAAATAGATCGTTCGCGCTTGCCGACAATAAAAAAGAAATTAATTTTCTTTAATTTTCAAATGTGGAGTGGTCGAAGAAAGTAGAGTTGCGGTTATCGCGTTGCAACACTGTGGTTACGCGCCAACATAGATTTTCAATGTTCTGCAAAAATTTAAAATAACACTACAATTTGTTTATCGCATTATCAAACAATATACTGAAGATTCAAGCTTTGAAGATCGTAAGGGGACCGGCCGACCTCGCATAGTTAGGACACCAGCGATCGTCATAGCATTGAATTTGCGAATCTAACGAAATCCTGTTCGTAAACAAAAAATCTTAGCTTTTCAATTGGGACTAAGCAGAACCACAGTACCAAAGGAGTGTTAAATGAAGACCTGGAAACTAGGAGCTTATCGTAAAAACACGGGACATTTTTTTTGAATGAGCATTTGAAATAAATTAAGCTGAAAAGATCCCGCGCTTTGTTATGGCGGCACGCAGGAACAAAAACTGGCAAAATATAAAATTTCAGATGAAAAAAAATTTACTACAGAAGAAAGTTATAACATACAAAATGATAAGGTGTATACCCACAGCAGTGAAGAAGTGAGCGCGTATTCAGTAGGGTTCAACAAAGACATTAGCCTGTCACTGTCACTCATGAATTTTACTTGGAGTCTCATATTCAGGCTTAACTGAGGAGTTTTTCTGTGAAAGGGGGTAAAAACCAGTGCCATGGTGTACCAAAATACCGTCCTAACAAACATAGTGGAACCTCTTTCTTAATGTTCAAAACAGACACAGGATATGAACGATAATGACATTGCACGAAACATGCAAAACTGGTTGATTGCTTGTGGAATTGATTTTATCAGGCATGAAGACTGGCCCTCTTCTAGTGCAGATTTAAAACCAAACACACAGATATGGCAACTTTTGGAGGAGTCTGCAAAGTCTGCGCTGAACCTCATAAGAATTTGGAGTCTCTTCAAACAACTCTGGTAAAAGCAACTGCAGAAATAGATATGAATGTGATGCATGCTGGGATCAATGACAGGCAGCATTGATTTAGAGCATGTATTTAAAATGCCTTCCCCCATTTTAAATACATGCCATGCTCCATTTTGCATAATGTAAATAAAATTGTATTCTACATTTCGTTATCTTTCATTTCATATATAATTTTTAAATGATTATCAAAAAGTGTATCATTAATTACATTAAAAGATTTTGACAGAATACCTGACTAGGTATAACAATATTTATGAATACTATTAATATATTTTTTCTTATTTTTAATAAGAGGAAATTACTTACAGCCAGAAGATATTTTGTTATGTATTGCACTGCACCAAATGATCCAAATATTATCAAAAGAATATTAACAAAGTTTACAATTATGGGCAACCACATGTAACCCAAGAAATCAAACACTTGACGTTGTACAGTAACAATCTGAAAAAAAAATGTATAAGCAACAAGTTTAATTACGAAATTCGGTTAATAGGTCGTACTACGAGGAAATTCTTTGTGATAGATTCTTTTAGACACCAGGATTAAAATCAAAGAATTGAGAATTTAACTGATTAGAATTATAAACTTGGAATTAGGAAAAAAAATAAAGTATTAATAATATTCCTAGTATGAAAAACAAAGTTTTTTGCTTTACAAACACCTTCAAAGAAAACACACTCACCAATTCTAGTATACACACGATCAACAATACAGTACGTAAGCTACAAACAGCCATTTTAAAGTTAAATTTGTTAATTCATTTGATAACACAACAATAATTTACAGTTATTAATAATTTCCATTGTAAAAACTATTCGATTACATATTCCAACGGAATGCGAAGGACGTACGCCACAACCATAGACTGTCAAATGTCATTTTACTGTCATCGGATAATTTAATTTTCAGAGGACAGGTGCGCGATAGCCGCAGCCGCTACACTCTCCTGAAAGTGATAGCGAGTCGTGTGGATAGTCCTTTGTACCAACACTGGGTCGACGCCCATGTTGTATCATAAATTAAATAATAAATAATGTATGCTAAATCTACTAACCTAATTTTATGTAGTTATACTAACAAACGTGGATTTTTATCTGAAGTTAACAAATAAATTAAATTAATACCTCCATCATAGAAAAATTCATTTTTTTTACCTCAAGTTAACTACTTGTGTGAAAGCGTTCTATGACTTATTTAAAATACTTATATCATAAAATTGCACGAAATAGCACGAACGTGCAGTGTCTAAAAATTTTTTGACATTGAAAACATTTTTGTAAAAGTACGAAATTTAAACTATAAAACGTTCAATCAAAATTTATATTACTTCGTTTACAGTTTATTTATTCAAACACATTATTACATTTTTTGATTGAGGAAAAGATAACCATACCCTAAATATAAAATTAGCAACACTGCTTTAAGTGTCATTACGCTTCAAGTTTTCAAATTCATCTGCCGGTACTTAGATTCTAGATTTCTGGTATCGTTATTGATCGACTGCAATCGCGTTCTTTTTGCCCTTGCCATCTAATTGGAAGTTTAAGATACTTAAATCATCTTTTTCTATACCTTAAAAGCGCCTAAACCGCTCCGTGAGTATATTACTTTATTACCGATGCTAGAAATCATAATATTTAATACCGGTAACCTATTAGCAAATTGAATTCTTTTTTCCAGATCGAAATGGCGACCGAAACTTTAATTCCACTTGAATCAAATCCTGAAGTAATGAATAAATTTCTTCAGAAGTTGGGTGTTCCTAGTAAATGGAACATTGTAGATGTAATGGGCTTAGAACCCGAAATGCTATCCTGGGTTCCACGCCCCGTTCTTTCTGTGATGTTGCTTTTCCCTGTGTCCGATGCTTATGAAGAACATAAGCAAAAGGAAGAAAATGAAATTCTCTCTAAGGGTCAAGAAGTGACTAACAATATATTTTACATGAAGCAAAATATCAGCAATGCTTGTGGTACTGTAGCTCTGGTGCACAGTGTTGCAAACAATACTGATAAAATTACATTGGCTGATGGCCATTTGAAGAAGTTCTTGGATGAAGCTAAACCTCTGGATGCAGCTGCTCGTGGCACTTTGCTTGAGAAGTCAGAGGGTATTATAAACGCTCATAAAGAGTTAGCCCAGGAAGGCCAAACTAATACTCCCAGTGCTGAGGATCCAGTGAATCACCATTTCATTACTTTTGTCCACTTGGATGGAGCTCTGTATGAGTTGGATGGACGTAAAGCATTTCCCATTAACCATGGACCCACTACTCCTGATAGTCTGCTGGAGGATGCAGCAATTATTTGTAAGCAATTTATTGCCCGTGATCCGAATGAAGTTCGTTTCACTGTCATTGCTCTGACTGAGGCAAATTAATTTTTATTCATTTTTATACTATGCCAAGCAGTCATTATTAGACATTATAAAACAACATTATAAATGTGTGTGCTTTGAGTAATATGCTTTTTGAGTAATAAGCATTTTGATAATTTCATACAAAATTTTGTAAAGCATTGCAAGCTTATGTGATATTCTTACACAAGTGATTAGAAATAAATTATTTATTTTCCAAAATTGTCTTTAATTTTTCCATTTAATCATAACTATAACTTCATCAGGAAATAACTTTTTTTCCTGCTACCCCATTAATTTTCTGTATCATAAAAAAATTAAGTTGTATATATTAAGCAAACCAAAAATATGCATAGTATGCATATTTTTGGTTTGCTTAATTTCAATTCAGGACATTGTCATGTTATTATAAAATGTGTTTGATTATAACTTAATGAAAAAGTCTAGAAATTGCTAAAAATGACATTTATTTGAATTCATATTTAAAGTAGATGATATTTATATTTGAAGTTGGTTTACGAGTTTAATTATAGTAACTGAGATTTACTTTAATGCATTAATGTATTAGATGTTTGCCTTACAAACAACAAAAAACAATGTAAAGTAAGTAAACCATGTGTCATGTTGGGCTAGTTGTACTTTAAACTATACTGAAGTAGGTAACCCTATATACCCTGTTCCAAATGAAAACCTACATTTTATCAACAAACAAGTGTCACTGTAGAAGATGGCCATTACACTATTTTATATTTTCATCCGAAACATTGTAATTTTGTGGAAAATGTGAGAATGAGAAATGAAATTCTTCTTCGAAGCAAAATATAGATAGCAAAAAATGGATAGCTAACATTGTAAGGTAATGTGAGAATAAGTTTGCTTCTTCTGCAAATATTTTGGAATTTACAATTTAATAGTAAAATGTGAGGTATAACCTTTGTTCAAAATATTTAGGTCTTGATATTTGATCTCTTTTCTACAGTACTATATGTATTGTATGTACTGGATTGTTATTTACAGAATACAGTTGAATCTCACTAATCCAGTATTTCAATACATACATGTTCAATAATCTGGGACCTTCCGTAAAGATATATGTGAAGCTGTTTGTACAGAAAGCCTTGTGGAAATATTGGAGGGGCCAACTACTATTACTGTAAAAGTATAACCAAATAGAGTATTTAATGGTTTCAATATGTGCATAACATGGGCTGAAGAAAACGGCGTATCTGCTAAAGATACATTAATCAACCAAGTTTAAGACTCAGAAACTGTGACGATTTTTTGTATAATCTAAAAATCTAAAAAAATCAATCACAAAAAAATGTAAGAACTTTGTTCTAAATTTAAAATATTAAAAATGTTACGATTTAATTTTACCACAATCTTGGAATAATTTCTGCCTCTAGGATTTTTAAGCTGATTGGTATGTAGTTTTTTCTTATTTTTTAAAAGTTAGTTTGTTAGATATTATACCACGCCGTCATTTAAGCCAAGATGTAATGTTATGTGCTGTGGGTGGTAAAGCCGGGCGTACACAACGTGAAGTTACCGTCCAGTTCAACCAGTTATCCAAAGATTGTGGCAACGTTATAGGCTTACTAGAAACACGGCTGAACATCCTAGTAGATATTCGATAACTACAGAGAGACAAGACCGTTTTATTAGGAACATTGCCAGACGGGAGCCAAAAAAAGTGCGCATTAATTCTTCGAAAAGCTGCGATAGCAACACCCGTTCCCCTTACATTCCCGTTGGCCATTGCGGGTCGTAGCTCATCGGTATTATAGTAACATCATCTCTCTGCCCTTTTCCTACCTACATAGGGTCGGCACAGTATGTACTACAATTTTATATATGCTGGATTCTCCGGTACTCGATATTGTAACTAGTTTTGGCTATAGTTTTTCCCTTTAGCGCCTGCCTGATTCCAACCCTTCTCCGGACTAACAGTAACAACATCCTATTTCAAATTTTCTCTTAACTATTTTCTATCTTTGAATCTAACCACTATTTATTTTATTAACTACGGTCTCCTCGAATACCTATTATATATAATACATCTGTAGAATGTATAGTTCAGGTATAGGAATAATTAAAAATACGAATTTTCATCCATCCAACTTATTTTGAGTTTAAAAAAAGGTTTAAAATAAAATGGTATTAGATGCATTTTGTAACTAAACGTTTTCAAAAATCAATTTGCATTTCCCATTTTATCTTTCGAAGTTTTTCTAAAATTTTCTCTGGGAAAAAATGGGATCATATCAAATTCTTGAAATTTATGTGCATAACAGTTTTATGTAAAAAGAGTAGAATGTTTTTAATGCTTTATTCATAATCTAATACTTTGGAATATACTAATACTTACACATAATTTTTTTTATTTAATATATATATAGTATATAAAATAATTCTAAAGTAAAATAGAAAGATGGTATCGAAGATTAAAATATTTATTAACTGTAAGTCATGTTTTTTTAAATAATTACATAAATAAAACAAAAACGACTTTGAACATAATGTGCGTGTGTTTCGATTACATTTTAGTAAGTTAATCGAAAAAAGAAGACTTAGCTATACGTATTTCATTTAATTACAAATCAGGTCTAATATTAAATCTAAATATTAATATATGATTACATTTATTACGTTGTAATGTAATTACCAAATGCAAATATTGCACATTGAATGGTTTTATTGTGTAGAATGTTTAGTTTAATACAATTTTTGAAATGAATATCGTAAATATGACCGTGATAAAGCTGAAAAATAATCGTAAGAAAGACAACTGACTGATTACAAACGGTGAATGGCTGTTAATTGAGATTTAACCTTTACTAATGTCTATGTTTTACCAATATCTAAGCGGTGCAGAGTTTCAGGCAGGTTTTACTTTTTTTAAACAAACAGGTTTCCTCGTGATGTTTACCATTGTTCTTCATGGCTTTACAAGGACCTAAATGGCCACTATTATGTACTAACATTCTTATAAAACAATATTAACAAGTAATATACACAATATATATATTCAAAAAACTTATAATGAAATAACTAGGTAATTAAATAATTAATCATATTAAGAATTGTTTTAACTAGTAAATTGAAATACTACAAAATTGGAATGATTTAGGTATAAAATATTAGCTACCGCCATAGGCTGAGAGGATGATGAAGAACGTATTCATTAATAAAAATAATGAAACGATAAATCTAATTCTTCTGTGTATCTGATTTTCTTAAGTTACATTATTTATAATTTTCTAACAATAAAAAGTATCTTTACAAACAGTCAAAGCGGTTAAATGTTTAATATCACATTAGCTACTAAAACGAACTGATACAATTTTACATCACATATATACTATAATTTCCTACGTACATATTTTTTACTTACATGATATGTTCTAAGTACAGCAAATATATAATTATTTTTAGGCAAGTATTTCAACATTGCAAATAAATGCTTAAGTTATAAATTAAATTAATGAAAATTGCTAATTTCTTATAATAAATCCGGTGGTTGGCTTGTTTCTTCGATTGTATTAATAGATGGGTTATCTGTGAACAAACATAACTCAATGTATCATTTGGCATTTAGCACATGTTTTTTTTAAATTGGCATATCTCTACTATTTGATACCACATCATAGATCAATGAAGTTAGTTTTGTTGATCTATTATTTCATTTACACATATTGTTTTATACACCATAAGGACAAATAAAGGAATGTATAGAACAGATAGATGCATACTATACGAAAATTACTAAATACTTTGATTTTTAATTATTAGGACACATCATAATTTTATTTATAATATAAACGTTTAGCTCACCATTAGTAACTTGAGGATCGGGCGTCAATTTAGGCGTGGCCAGCGTGCAAATTAAACCTAGAACGGTAGCTCCACCGCACACCCACGAGAGAACATCTCGATAGTATTCAGAGCTGGCACTGTCTGCGCTGAAATTTTTGGATATAATAAATATGGGGAAGGCTGAAATACAGTTTTCGCTTTACTGTACTGTACACCATATTGGGCGGTAGATTTTGTTTCATACACTAGGCTTTAAGTATTTCAAGTGATGGAATTGCGTTAGTTACATAACACTCACGCCCGTAACCCAGAGGAGTAGCCAAAGATTACGGATTTCTGGATGGCGCAACCTGGCACACCTGTCTCACTTCTTCTACATCTTTAGATCTAAGAATACATTCTTGTCGGTTACGGGTACTCCATATATCGCCTTTGTTTAGGTGTGTTAGGTACCAACATAAGTTCTTCTGGGGCTTTCCCCACCAAAACTGCCACTAGCTTTTATTAACATTAATTTGTATAGTCGCTTTCTTTTCATTCATCCTTTCAACATGCCCAAACTATTGAAGTAAAACAATAATAATGAAACAATAAAATAATAAAACTTAACTCTATTGCAAAAGGGCACAGCTACTTAATAATCGTTAAAACCTTAAACAACTTCTTCTAATAGACAGTTTTAGTGTCCGATTTTTTTTATTGCTCATTTTTACTTATAAACTTTAGTGCTATAGCCTAACAATATTCTAATAATGTATCCCTGCTTTCTTTATTCCTTATCATTATATTAATATTTTCTTGTTTAATAACCATTCCTGTATGTATTTAATATTCTAGCCGGCTTCTAGCATATATCGGACACTCTATAATGGCGTGCAACACGGTTTCATCCCGTGCTGGGTCACAGGCACACGAGGGGCTCTCTTTGCACTTAAACCGGTGCAAATAAGAACCCCCCGTGCCCCGTCAGCATTTGAACCAGCACGGGATCCAACTCTATTCTGCAGAGCATCGGGTAGGCGCCTACCGCGTCCAGGAAGAAAACCCTCGTTGTCGAGGCCGTCTTTCCCCTTCTTTGTACCTCCTATTCCATTCGTCAAGCGACTCCAAACGTAGTTGTCGCTCGACGAATGAGATGGGGCATTTATCGTAGTTAGGCTTGGTCTTTACCCCGATTGCTGCTTGCTTCGCAAGTTGGTCCGCCCTCTCATTACCGTCCACCCCCACATGTACCTTTACCCATTTCCAATTTATCCTCTTTCCTGTCTCCTCAATTTCCTTAACCATCTTCCTAATATCCATCTCTAGGGGGTGGAGAGAGTCTACACTTCTTAACGTTTCTAGGGCGGACCTAGAATCGGAGTAAATTCCAAACTTCACTGCAGAACTCCTAGCTACGTTTTTAACGTCCTCATATAGGGCGTATAGTTCCGTCTGATATACGGTGCAGAAGATCCCCAGCTTTAATTTCCGACAGTAAGTCCCCGAGGCGCTATTCCATATGTATAGCGCCGCGCCGACCCTGCCGTCGGTGAAAATCCTCACGTCGACGGCAGCTCGCTGGGCATCTTCATCACCGTCCGTCTGACAGTCGAACTGCAGCTCTTCCAGGTGAGCGAGGTGCGGAGTCCTCTCATACCTGGCCGGCCTCTCCAAATCTCGGTCCCCTCACACTTGCTGGGATTGACCCTTCTTAATTTCATAAAGAAAGGCCGCCTCTTGGACCCGAAGGCCCAGAGGCAACAACCCAGCGAGTGTCAGGGAAGCGTTCAGAGAGACCGTCCTATAGGCCCTTACTATTTTCTGTGCAAAGCCCCGCTGCACCCGGTTTAACAACTTTTTCCGCGCGGCCGGCGCTCACACACTGGCCGCGTAGAGAACTATGGGCTCCACTACCGCAACGTATATAGTCCTGATGATCTCGGGGTTCAAACCCCACGAGACTTTTGCAGTGGTTGACAGCTGACGACAGAGGCCCTGCGCTTTTGTGCAAAACATTTTTAATATGCGCGTTAAATGTGAGCTTATCGTCAACTGTCAACCCCAAGATCTTAATGCTGTTTGTTAGTTCAATGCGTCTCCCTCCCATGCTCAGACGCGGGGAGTCGTATTTTAGTTTTCTGGTTAAAACCATTGCCTGGGTCTTATTGGCGGCGAATTTGAGCTTGTTACGTACTCCCCACCTCCGAACATGGTCGAGAGCCACATTGGCGCCGCCCTGTATGTCCGCGGAGCCGTCGCCCGAGAACATCAGGACTATATCGTCAGCGAATGCCTGGCAGTGGACGTCCATATCCTCCAATTCCCTCAGGAGCGGATTCAGCAGTAGGTTCCAGAGCGTAGGACCCCCAATAGAGCCCTGCACGCACCCTTTGGTGGGTTTCCGGGTCCATTCGGAACCCGCATATTTTTAGCATTTTATCTTTTACAAGTTTTAACGGCTCTATTGCATTAGAATTAATTACTTAGAATAAGATAGAATTTGTTTAATTTTAAGTTAGTATACGAAAACTGTAAGAATTTTAATAAATAAAGAATGGAAAAGTCTCTGGCTTAAAAAACAGCAGGGGGAGCAGCAGGGCGGCAAAAAAGGCCGCCCATTAAAAAAAACTACTGAAGCATACTTTTCACAATTCTAGTCACAACATCCTTTCAAGCCACACTTTTCCTTTACACGTCAAATATTAGTTATTCTGCCTAAATCTACGCCACTTCTCTTTCTCATCTAAAGTCTGGTATTGCATCTGTAACTAATTTGATTACTGCAGACAACTGATCTATTTGCTTCTAATATTAAAATAAAACCAGGAAAATGTTAGCATTTCTTTAAAGTTGTCGGTTAAAACTGAATATTTAGATTTGGAAGTAAATATATCACCACTTACACGCACTACACGCATGCACTCACTACACGCACACACTGGTAAAACAACAATCAACTTACTACAACTGTATTATAGCAATGACTGCTCCGCACGATAGTTTGTCCGTGAAGCTCATGAGGCCGTAAACAAACGCAGATGCCTCGGTTCTGTCGCCCACTAAATCAGCCGTTAGTGACAGGCTTGTTACAAGCATTTGAGATCCGCCAAAACCTACACAAAAATAAAAAAATATATAAATGATTCATATTTTTTTTAATTTATTTATAGATGTTTGACCAAGCTAATAGTGTTATTATTATTTTGTGGATCCTTGATTATTTCCCAGAGGTGAAAATACTTCGATAATAGTATTAAAAAAAAATCATAAACGCTTACACCCACCCAAATTTGTTTGTTTATAACCTGTTATTAAATTCATTAACAATAAATCTATACTTTTTTACTTTCTCTTAAAACTAATTAATTTTTATCAATCGTGATTATTTTTTAAACATATTACACACATAAATTATAGTTGTCGGTAAAAATAATGTTTATACTTAAACGCAATTGATTAGCATTACTAATAAGTGTGCTATCTTGAATGTTTACTGACCTATAAGCACAGACACGGCATAAATATAATATACTTTGTAGTCATAATCAGAGTCCAGATAAATCCAAACAAAAGCGACAAGTGAACACAGTGATCCTATGAAGTAATTTAGTTTGCGGGTAAACGATCTTGGCGCCAATCTCTGCGCCCCCGCACCCAGTAAGCTGCCAAGGTACATAGCTAATGGGATAACTGCCAATGATCGAGCCGCCAAGCCCAATGTCTTATGCAGATACAATGGAATGAACACTTGAGATATGTTGACTACAAGCCTTGTACTCATGTATACAGCTGCTACCTGAAAAAAAGTTGAAGTATGTTCAGTAGTTATTTGATCAATACTTAATTACACAATGTTGATAAAAAATTTACTAAGATTTATTACATAGAACTATTATTACCAAACATTTAAAAAAATATTATTTCAGTACTAATAATAGATTTGGAACATATAGCACTTCTTATCTCTTAGTACAAGAACTAATATTGAAATGTATAATCACAAATTTCTGTCAAGCGATTATTATTAGTGACCCCGAGTCTGCAAGGCCAAAACATGCACATAAAACATGTGAATTCTCTATAACAACATGTTTTTATTCGGCAGACATTAATGTCCCAGTATTGTTTACTCTACTTACAATGTATAAACTTTTAGCATTACCAAATGTTTATTAGTTATTTATTTTCATCCATCATTTACATATTCGAGGAAAATAAAAATTATTTTTATCCTTACCTGGTATAATATACCTTTGCGGAAAATACTAAAATGGACACTATTGTTATCATTGTAATCAATTAAAGGTTGTTGCTGTCTAAATCCTCTTCCCTCTGAGACAAATATGTGGAAGAGAACAGATGTTACTGTTCCCACACCAAGTACAATATAAACAATATGGCGGAACTTCCAGGCATCTGTGGGCCCTACTTGCTGCAATTGATCAAGAAATGTATTTACAATACATGTCGTAATAAATCTATGTGCTCAAATATCTTATAACAATTTATACTAACTTATAGTAATTGTCCTGTAAAATTTATAAAGTTCAAATGATGCACATTTTGTTTGTATAAATAAAAGCTAGTTGGATGTAAACTGGGTATACTCTTAGGTTATGCATAAATCAATAATTTAATTAATTTAAACAGTCAATATGGAAAACCATAGGAAGCTGATAGAAGTAACAAAATCATATTACTCATACCTGCTTATCACATTCGCCAGTTACATGTAAAACAATCCATGTGATTATGTAGACAAATAAATTTGAAAACACAGTAAATCCAAATCTGGAATAAATAAACAAATTTAAATTCATTTTATTATCATCGTCTTCCTTTATCCTTATAACCAACACTGTAATACAATTGTAGCAACTATAATTTAAACATTATCACTACTTTTAAATTAAATTCAAGCTTCATGTTTAGTTACTGAAATGTTTCAGAATCTATATTATTTCTGGTTACCTAATAGCTGTCAGATGAGTTCTTATATGTGGGTCTTCAGCTAGCTCAGGTATCAAACTTAAATGTGAAATCTGTACAGCAGCCCATCCAATTTGAAATATCAATATAAATGATGCATAGTAATACATCTGGGCCCACTTGTGTGCCATCGAACATCCAATGCAGTCCATGAATATAAATGGAAATGATGACAACACACAAACAGTACCTGCAAGGACATTAAACACCTCAGAATTCTGCTGAACAATAGTAACCTTACCGGCACTAAATAGCAATGTAACTTACCAAACACATGCCACAGTTTTCTTTTACCATATTTTGCACTTAAGTAATTATCCGTGTGATCAGAATGATAACCAACAAATGGTGTTGCTAAAGCGTCAACTATTTGTCCAATAAGCATTAAATTTCCTGCTTGTGAGGAGGTAAATTCAAGAACCAAATGAAAAAATACTAAAAAATATGTAAACCATAAACTGGCACACACATCATTTAAAACATGACCAATTCCATATCCTAACTGGAGGCGTAAACTCGTTGATCTGTCATAAAATTCATTATCCATTTTAAAAATTGTGTTTTTCAGTCAGACTAAACAAAAAGGAACTGAATTTCCTTGTTGACTCACTTTACCGTCAACTTTGAATTATTCAAACAAAAATTACAATTTATCCGTAATTTAGAAGAGAAGCTATTATTTGATTTACTTTAAAAGCCACATATTAGCTAAAATAATGTCGAAATTACAAGACCGCCTAAAATTAACTATTAATAAATAATATTTATTTATTGTCAAGTTGACACTTGACATTAAACGCTGACACTATTCGAACGCATCGATTTATAGCCCTCAGAGAAAATTTCGGATTTGGTTATTTTAATCAATATTTAATTTATACTTTAAATTAGTATTTCTATTAAACCTTGCGGCTCTCTGCATAGAAGTAAAGCTTAACTGATCGACAGAGATTTCAGAGAAATGCTAAAATGGCTACAGGCCACTACACGCAGCATAAGGGGTTTTCCCAATCGATTTATTTCCGTTTTTCTCAATCTAGGTCCCTAGAGGTTTTAACATTTTTTATGTCTGCTTTAACAGACATTCGATCAAGTTCAAAATATGTGAAGAAAAAGTTTAAGTTTTACTTTCGTATTCCATGTTATAAATGAAATAGGTTTTTTAACCTAGACCAAATAATTTCTAGTCCCCGATTTTATTTAAAATAATGACTTTGAATAGCGGATTAACGTTAGCTTATTCATTGAAAAAAGGATATTTATATATCTTTTTCCTGTCAAGTAAATTTTATATAAGCATATAAATATAAGAACTGAATATGTTAAAACAAAGCTTTGCGAAAACCTTTGCTGTAATTTTTTGTCTTAAATACCTACTGACATTTGACATTACTGAAGCTTGTCATATTTATGTTTCCGAAGATATCATGTTTTCAATGTTTCTTGAATATTGAATGGATTATATTATTTAGTTCTTATTAGTCTTAAACTCTGAATCTTAATTTTATTATATACTAACGTTTAAATCACTTCAAAATTCTAAACGTACAGCATATCATTATTTAAGTAATCGATACGACTAAAACTTTCAATGTGGAAATTTCGGAAGATACTTTTATTATTGTTTATTACAATTATATGTGTTGGTGCTGATGATTTCAAAGAAGAAATATACATTAAACCTTTGCCACCGATTCATCTTTATGTCTATTTCCAATTCATTACTCAAAATGAAGAAACATCATGTACGATTAAATTTTGTCATGCGTTTTGTCCGAATACATTGTTCTTATATTGAATTCTTTAGTAATTTTAATTTGTTTAATTTTTCAGTTGAGCATTCTCACTTAGCGCCACGGTCCCTAGGGGAAATAATGTCTCGATTTCAAGTGGACGAATTACATTTAACATTGACGGAAGGCCAATGGAGACATAACAAATGGGGCTATCCAATTTTGGATGCACCTTCTGGAGCAGAACTTTACGCATGGTTTTCGCCAAGTGTTTCAGATGTCGATACTCAGTGGCGGAAGTTGAGCGCTACTCTCTCTGGGCTCTTTTGTGCTTCACTCAACTTTATTGATAATTTTAATACTGTCACACCTCAGATGGCCTTGTGGCCAACGGGAGCTATGAAAGTTAATAAGAATGTTACTTCTCAGCTAAGATATGCTACATTGCCAAGAGAAATTGTTTGCACTGAAAATTTAACTCCATGGAAAAAATTGTTACCATGCGAGTCAAGCCATGGTTTTTCATCACTTCTTAATTCTAGAATGATTCACAACACTAATTACCATTCCATAGGAATACATGTTAGAAAAATATGCAAGTTTGATGACTGTTCTGAAATAAACCTAGAAATTAAGCAAACTGTTGCATTAGTTTATGATTTAAAAATTATAAAGAGTATGGATTGGTCATTCAGAAAACTATTTGGTCAAGGTTTGCCAGGCCCATGTCCATTATCATCATCTAGTAAAATTTATGTGGATGTTTCTTCCAATGATACCTTTACATTTACATTAAGTCCTGCACCAGATAGTGTAATATTTTCTCAAAGAGGAGGCAGTGACACAACACTTGCAATTTATAATATAATTTCAAAAGATCACATGATAAACATTGGAGCTGAGTATGGCACAAAAGATAAAGTTTTGGTCACAATACCACCACCACTAACATTTAACCGCTATGTGCTTGGTTATGGAAAGGAGTTTGGTGGAATAGTTACTGAAATAAAAAACAACTACTGGGCTCCAATTGATATTGTTTTATTGGAAAATGCACCATGGTGGCTGCCGATACAACTGAGCTCTCTAAGAATAAATGGTGATGCACAGAGTACACTAGTCAAATCTCAGTATTATTCTCCTGGTAGAAGTCGACAGAAGCCGTACCACCTAGAACTACTTATGCGTTTACCTCCAAAGTCTACTACTACAATAACAATAGATTTCGAATTTGTATTCTTAAAATGGCAAGAATATCCTCCGGATGCCAATCATGGGTTTTATATTGGGTCTGCATTGATTTCTGCAAATCTACCTACAGCCAGAAATTACACAAGCCTACCCATCACTGGGAGTACTATAGATTCAATTATAAATGCATCGAAACCATGTAAGTACTTACTAAACAAGTGAATTTAATTTTATTATTCATCAAATTTCTTGACTTTTTTTTCTTATTTTCTTCAGGGTATCCAGCCATATTTAGAACTAATGGGGCTATGGTATCATTGCCAACTCCTGACTTCAGTATGCCATACAATGTAATATGTCTTGCATGTACAGTTGTAGCTCTGGCCTTTGGACCCCTACATAATATTTGCACAAAAGAACTTGTACTAAAACCTGTTGGGAGCCCTATTTCTTTACGGCAGAAAATAATGAATTTGTTTAAAAGGAAACAAGATTAGCCTCATTATTGTTAGTTGCAATCTACCAAATATTTATTTAATAAACTTGTGGTATGTTTTTAATAAAGGTAATTTTATTTTCAACCTTCTCAAATCTCGACGCCAACGTGATAAATCCAAATAGAAAAAATAAATTAGTAACATTGGCCAGAAATTAAGATTAATATGTGAGTGCCATTTGTTTTAATCTTTGGCCATCTGCTTGCCCCGATTGAAACTGACTGTCCACAGTATGAAAAGGCGCGCATGCTATTGTGAAAATGGTAATTCACACAGTACAAGCATAACATATGAAATGCCAGTATTATTTAAGGTCATAGTACTTTTCCGGTCGAACTGTCCTTTTAATATGACATTGTGTAACTCTAACAGTGATAAAGTACAACATATACTTTGTATAAAGCAATATGCTCATATTGACTGTCATTGTTCTGCATGAAATTATATGGCACTAATTAATTATAATATTTTTTTTATAGAGTAAGGGAGGCAAACGAGCAGCGGGACGCCTAACATTTAGTGAACTGACGCCCATGGACATCCGCAACACCAGAGGAACTGCAGATGCGTTGCTGGCCTTTAAGGAGGAAGTACACTCTGCTTGAAGGCCCTTAAGTCGTATCGGTTTGGAAATACCGCTGGGGACAGATTATTCCACAACGCGGCTGTGCCAGGCAGGAAGTTCCGCGAAAACCGCACGGTTGTGGAATGCCAACCATCAAGGTGGTGCGGATGGTAGATGGAGCTCT
>DWLR01001024.1:0-20428 GCA_018246295.1 Papilio alexanor hazarajatica
TTAAAACATCATGACAGTATCACGAACTATTGGATATCAGTTGTAGGACATAGGTCTCAGTCAAGGATCGCCACATAGAACAAAATTTGGCAAAATAGGCCCTCATCGTAATAACGCAATCTTGACCAGTTTCTCGGTTTATCTTATGAGAGGCCTTAGCGACGTTAGCCAGTTCGTGGCTGTCAATTTTAAACGTTTTCGCTCGAGTAATCTTCTTCTTCTCTCCACTTTCTTCTTTCCACAGGCCGATTAAGTTAGTTGTTCGGACATTATCAATAACTTAATTTCTGCTGAAGATCACATCATTTGTAATCTAGCCCCTATTTCTGTTGTATTTTTAATTTATATTTTAACAAACCTCCTAAAATGAAAGTTCAATCCTGTTTGAAAGTTTTTTTTCTCTAAATTTGTCTAAAAAATTGCTCCTAAATTTCACGTATTAACTAAATTCTCCGAACAACTTTATAATTTATTCGTTTTCAGTGCAGCTCATTCAAATTAATATAGAACGTTTAAGTGTATAATAAAATTGAAGCTGCATTTGTTATAAGAAAGGAAGCTGAAAATTTTAAAAGTTTCAAATAATCCCTCGAAACTTTTTAATATTTGAGTAGCTACCTGCTTCCCAGCCGAAATTTAATTATGAATATTGCTAAAGTTTAAACAGAGACTGGTTTGTTTCAATTAGCTACAAATGATTTCTTAATTAATTTACTTTTCGATTATTTTCTCAACATTAATCATTACATTGCTCTTTTTGTGTAAGAATTTAATAAATTAAAAAAAAACGTTCTCAGCCATGACTTGTATTCAATTAAACTCTCCAACTTTGTTACATCACAATGTGTTAGACGACGGATCATGGTAACGGATCATGGTCATTAAAAAAAAATTGAGAGCAATTATTTAGCTCGACTAGATATCGAACCCAGGAAACTCCTAGTCATTTTAATCTTTACGCTACAAAGTCAAGACTTTTCTCTTTCTAATATTTTTCATTAATTTCTTGCCATGTTGCCAGTCCTTTGACTGGACCATGATGTTTGAAAGCTCCTCATTTTTACGGTAGTCCAAGATTAAAAAAGCCAGAGATGAAAGTGAGACCTACATGAGAAGTTTGAGATGGATCTGTTTGTAAATCACGGCTTCCGCTTATGAAAGATGTGCATCTAGTTGGTAGAAATTTATTTTTGATGCAATTGTAATCGTTTTTCAGCTGTCGACTTAATAGCGAGTTAGATACTAAAACTGGAAGGGAATAACCCTGTCACCACGCGTGCCCGAATATGAAATAATAAATTTGTAATTTTAGATGTACATAGAATATCCTAATTGAAACCAGGCCCCCGAGACTTGGTACTCCAACCAATAAACTATGAGGCTCATTTAAAAACTATATAAATAAATTCCAAGATTAATAAACTTCTAACAGAAAACAAGCAGCAATCCTTAAAGCGTTTCCACACTAAAGAAGAAGCTCCCCTATTTTGAAGAGTTAAGCTAGAAATCTTTACAATACCTCCGAGGCACTCTCCCGCAATTTGTCGAGTTGGCTGGATCGTGAAAATACTTATTAACAATATGGTCGAGGCGGTTATGAAATTTATTGGATTACAACGGCTCATAATGCAGGTAGGCAGCTTAAATGTGATTTACTAGCGATTGCCAGTGACTTCGCCTGTATCAAATTATTACTTCGCTTCAGAAAATGAATTGTTCACACTTTGTACTAACCATACGAGTACAAATTAGTACTTATCATATATTTTGTGTGTCAATATACATTTTGGATTCGAATAATTGAGCTTCATGAGTATCGTATTTTTACTTCAAAATGTCTACTTTTATTTCAACCCTTTAGAAAATAAATATCATTTAACATAAAAGATAAGTAGGCCAGCAAAAGATGATGATGATGACAGTACATGAAAACATAAAAATTATTTGACATTGTACATCGAAAATGTCAGACCTTTCTCGTGTTATTATTCTTCCTTTGAAGTTTTTTTTTCTCAGAAACAATAAAGAAAACCTAAAGGTTAGAAGGTTACATAACACGTAATGAATAATTTCACGGGCTGTGTGGGAAGGAAGGTGTATCCTTGGCGATGTGTCGCATGAGCTCACTACACTCGAAAGCCGCGATGTCATGAATTGTAAATCTAATTTTATTGCAAGGAATTAGGATGTTATACCAAAGACCTCGTTAAAGCAGACGTATATGTAATTAAAGATCATGCTGAAATTTATTTTATGATACATATAGTAATTTATGAAATGTGCCGCCCTACCTTTGTCCAAATAGCGAAGGCGATAGGCAAACAAAATTGTTGCAGCATTGTATCTGCATATTATCTTTCTTAGATGATTATCGTTATAGCCAGCCATTAGTTAGCCATTTTATATATTTTAATGTTTCACATAAAACTTATTATTTACTTTTACTTTATAATAGTTGATTGTGGATCAGAGAGTTTTGAACAAATCTGTGAGACCCTGCCACAATGAGACACATTTAAAAGTCATATTATTCAAGAATACGATCGTGAAGTGAACAAACTTTGAACCAAAACCCGATTTATATACAAATGATTGCACCAGAAATTAAATAGTAATATCCCTGTGTAGCACTGATACTAGATAATTTTCCATTCCGCTTTAAGCGCGATTTTCAGAACAAAGAAGATATAAAAAATATGTTTGCATCTCTCGTAGACAACATAGTGGTGTTTACATAGAATATCTTGACCACATTCAGTATGTGCAAAAGCGTAGCGAATAATGTTATAGATTTCTATACAAATAAATTTAAATGTCGTCATATCCAAAAAAATTACTGAGGTATCTGTTACTCCATTTTCTTATTAGTCTTAAAGCATGGCTAAGTTTTTCTATTGTCTACTTCTATATTAATTTATCCTTCACCTGTATCTCGGTAAATAACTTAAAATTGCATGTAATTGCATTGGCCTTAGTTAAGGGAGATGTGGTCGTAAGGTTTGCTCGCATTCTATGAGCAGCCCTGTAATCAATTAAATTATTACGCTTTAATAATGCATGAGTCGAATCTATATTTATAAGAAGAAAGTATCAGTCTTGATGAATTTATTAGAAAATATAAAAAGATTTATTACTAATAATCATACCTTCCTCAAAACCAATAAGACTGTTTTTTCTTTTCTTTTCTTATATATCAAATAATAAGAGCTCAACTGAATCTCAAATACAAATGTTTAAAGACCTAACAACATATAATCAGGAGTATTGACAGTATAAAATATGGTCCGAATTACCTTAAGGAAAGTCCTAACGAGCCTTCATAAATAACCACGCTCTATTATTTCAAGAGCTTTAATCTAAAGATAACATCTTAACACTCACGGACGCGAGTAAATTGGAGCTTTTTATTCTCTCCGTCTATCCTTTGAGCCATAATCTTGGATTTGAATTAAACAACCGTAACGCATAGAAACTAAAACTAAAATTTAACAATAATTATATTAGGATTAACAATAAAAACAGGGTTGGTTTATTTAGTACACTTCCAATGTAATCCCGCAATCTTAAACATATCTCATACATATCACAGTCACCTTTGCCGTATCCAGGTGCTCGGTATCACCTTTCTGGAGATGAATCCGAGTGCAAACCTGCTCATCCACCATTGCCAAGATATCCAAAGGTGGCGGTCTCCACGGTAGCCAAGGTTATTATTAAGTATTCTGCAGAGCCGGACACTTGCAAGCCGGTGAGACCATACAGGTGCTCTGTAGAGTACTAGTAATCGAGCACACGACTCCTGCGTGAAGGCGATGTTCTTCCCTCAGATTTAATTTTAAGTAATCGATCTTTAATTTTTAGTCTGTTTTCTATTGTGTAACCACTTTACGTAATGTACTGAACACACACACACACACACTTTACGTAATAAATCTGATAATATTTCGTGCGGAGCTTAAATAGAAAGCTTTTACCAGGAACATTGACGTAATGTTTCATAATATATGTATTTATTTTTAACGTAATATTAATACATCAATTGCTCGTGTATTGTTTTGACATAACTCTTTTTATAGATATTTATTTATCCGAAAACGGCAGCCATGGATTAGTGCACTTCGACTTATTCGTTACCAAACAGACGTAATGAACCGGAGTTTTTTTTACAACCAAGGTGATTTACCGCCGGAATAAATTCCAGTCTCATTAAAATCGGCCACGTACAGTATTAGCTCACGGTTCGTTAATGGCAGTTTACAAAGGATTTTGCTTAAAACTAAAATGTACTAAAATTGTAAAATGTATGAATTAAATTTTCGTTATAACTACCTACCTCTATATTTCCTCTATATTACCTATTTCTATGTTTCATGAAACTTAGGAAGTATAAAATTTGAAACTTACGAATCTAATTACATAAACGAACAAACACCATTAAAATTGCAGAAATTAATTCGTGATCTTTCCACCCCAATGAAATTAAAATGCGTAAAGTCCTATGTATTTTGAATACACGCTTTTTTTAAATTAACAATATCGAAGTATTAAAATTCTAAAATTATAAAGTAATTGTCGTGGCTTTTTAAGATTGATTTTTACGGGATTTTTTTTTTCGATTCTTTTGAAGTAGACGCTAATTTTAAAACGAAAGCTGTCGTGGCAGGCGACTAATCGAGATCTAGGGCGACAAGGAAAAGCCGTGACACGAAACAAGCTCTGAATTTATGGCCAATGCTATTATTAGACATCTTTAACATTGACCAGAATCAGCAACTGTATTAGTTTATTTTTCCCCTTAAACAATGACTTAAAATAAAAAATGGGAAGCTTATACATATAAATGTTTCATTATCAGTTTTTCTTTATATTTATATTTATTATAGAAAGACGGAGACGCTGACCATCCGTAATAATAAAAAAGAGTTAATGGATGGTTTGTTAACCTTATAATGTGCACTGTAAGGTACAACGGAGTTAATTTATTACCATTATTATAGTAGTCAAATTTTTCTACGTTTAGCTGAATATTAGTGTATACAATACCTAATTTGTAACAAGTTAATAATAATGTTAACAATAATTAACATTATTATTAATGTGGTAGTAATTGTAGCCATACAGGTTTTTTTACATTAAAAATCTTTAAGTCTACAATGTTTCTCCAAATTTTCTTACTGAAAACTACGTTATAACGACGTCATCATAAATTACATGTCGTGTAAAAAAGTTTGAGGATAAAAGTGGGCATTATGTTGTTCCTCGAAACAAACATTGCTGTTATATAATAAGCAGGCACTCAAGCCTTGCACCACGGAGCATGTATGAATAGTGCATATTGAAAATGGTTATATATATATGTGTGTGTGTCTTTGTGTGTGTGTGTGCTACACTTCGGGTTAGGAATGCAAAAAAATAAGAAGTTTAGGGATGCGCCGACCTTTTCAAAGATCGGCGTATCCCTAAACTTCTTATTTCTATCTATCTAAATCCTATCGTATCCTGCATACGAACGCATAGGAACCTTTCAATTTTCGAATCGGATCAAGACCATGCGATCAACGGATCGATTAAATATTATCAAATATTGGATCACGGTCCAAATACTGTGATTTGCACACAATGTTATGTAGGCGTGTACTATTGGCCGACCAATATTTGGATGTATTGTTTATTTTTCTTACCAATTTTGGATCTATTGTTTATTTTTCTTAGAAATGTAAGCAAAAAGTTGGTCTACAACTTATGTGGATGTAATTTGTGTTGCTTTTTGGCTTGTCATACATTATTATTTTTAATTTTTATTATCATGCTATTTTTTGGAACGATCTTCTGAAAGTGGAATCAAATATATGCGATCGTATAACGACAAAATTGAATCGAATCTTAAGAAGCACATCCCTAGATTTCCTGTTTCTACCAAATTTTCTAACAAGCACGTGCGCGTTTATGTAATTTATGTTAATAGGGCCAAAATAAATCACGAATTAAATGTTTTAGCTCTGCCGGGATCAGAATTCTACGACAAAAAGCTCGAATAACAAACAATATAGGAGGAAAAAGGAAACTCCAAATTGCTGAAAGTAATAACTTTTAGTCCGGAAGCAATAAAACTGAACTCTCAATTTTTGTCGGCTGCTCTTTGTATCGCAGTTACGGCTATTTTATACTGAATTCATTTATTAAGAATACTTCCAAAAATGAGTATTAGATTGAAATATATATATATATATATATATATATGTGTATATATATATATTCTCTTGGTTCACGTACCACCGACTACGCAGGGAGATCTGTCCACAACTTTTCCTTGGCATATGATGTAATGCAACTGGTTACCTCGCCTATGCGAATCCCAGATGTTATATTCAATATAATCAACTGTATCTTCCTGAACCTAAAATAAATCATCAACTATCAAAATTTCGTAAAACAGCAATAGGAATAAGCAAGCTCTTTAGAGAAATTTTAATGAACTCTTATAAACTATTTTATAATTTCGTTTGTTCAATATCGTTTGAATTTCTAAATAATTTCATGACACGTGGCTCGTAATTAGTAATTTCACGCTCTTTGTGTTTCCCCGGCGTAGATACGAGTGAGCTCACTTCAAACATCCGTGACGTCATGGATTATAAATCGAATTTCGTCACGCAAGTTAGAATATAATGTATCAACCTTACGTTTTACTAATGTTCTTATAATTCATTCTAAAAAGTGATCTATATTCCTGCATTTTAATAATTATTACAAGTTATTAACATTACAAGTTTATTAATTTATTTTTTCAATGTCATTCGAACCCAAGAACTACAGTAAAAAGTAGTGTAAGTAGTGTAGGTACCGTTCTTAGCAGCTTCACAACTAGATCGTCTTCATCGATAGTTTTTGAACAAAACTTCAAACTATTTATATCTTTATAGAAGACAAAATATTGTCATCTAGAACACTGAAGAATCCAATAATTAAATAAAATGTCAATATGATGAGTGCAAAAAATTATTTCATAAAATTGAATGTACGAATTAATTATAATACAATAAAATTTCTTAAATTATTATACAGAATTACAAAATTATAAAAATAATTTAAAAAAAACATCAGTTTGACGAAGAAGATAGATAAAATCTATACTCTGGGATTAAAATCAAAAATATAATAAAAAAGTAGTATTCAACAATTATTACTGCAACATATATTACAAAATCTATAGCGACTGCAATCGAGTGCCTATTAGGTTACATCGCCTCTGGCTAATAAATTTAATCAATATCACGAAGTAACTATTTGAAAGTAAAATCAATAAATTTTACTTTGAAACACTTAACAAAGTTTATGGCTTGAATTAAATTATCACGGTAAATAGAGAAATTATAGTTTTCATGATCGATTTGATCGTACATAATATTATCTACGAGCGCCTTGCGAGCAATTGTAGTGAAGGTTTCATAAATAATCGCACCCTATTATTTCAAAAGCCTTAATCAAGTGATAATATCTTAACACTGTGAGAGCCTTAAGCAGGTCTTCGTTCTTTTTTTATTTATGTTGTTTTGATGATTTTTTTTTAAATAAAAAACACTACCATATTGTACTATATGAATCTATCTATATAATGAAACGTTCTGATGCAATTTTCGAGTTCTGATGAAATTTCGTAATCCCGCAATCTTAAACATATCTCATACATATCACAGTCACCTTTGCCGTATCCAGGTGCTCGGTATCACCTTTCTGGAGATGAATCCGAGTGCAAACCTGCTCATCCACCATTGCCAAGATATCCAAAGGTGGCGGTCTCCACGGTAGCCAAGGTTATTATTAAGTATTCTGCAGAGCCGGACACTTGCAAGCCGGTGAGACCATACAGGTGCTCTGTAGAGTACTAGTAATCGAGCACACGACTCCTGCGTGAAGGCGATGTTCTTCCCTCAGATTTAATTTTAAGTAATCGATCTTTAATTTTTAGTCTGTTTTCTATTGTGTAACCACTTTACGTAATGTACTGAACACACACACACACACACTTTACGTAATAAATCTGATAATATTTCGTGCGGAGCTTAAATAGAAAGCTTTTACCAGGAACATTGACGTAATGTTTCATAATATATGTATTTATTTTTAACGTAATATTAATACATCAATTGCTCGTGTATTGTTTTGACATAACTCTTTTTATAGATATTTATTTATCCGAAAACGGCAGCCATGGATTAGTGCACTTCGACTTATTCGTTACCAAACAGACGTAATGAACCGGAGTTTTTTTTACAACCAAGGTGATTTACCGCCGGAATAAATTCCAGTCTCATTAAAATCGGCCACGTACAGTATTAGCTCACGGTTCGTTAATGGCAGTTTACAAAGGATTTTGCTTAAAACTAAAATGTACTAAAATTGTAAAATGTATGAATTAAATTTTCGTTATAACTACCTACCTCTATATTTCCTCTATATTACCTATTTCTATGTTTCATGAAACTTAGGAAGTATAAAATTTGAAACTTACGAATCTAATTACATAAACGAACAAACACCATTAAAATTGCAGAAATTAATTCGTGATCTTTCCACCCCAATGAAATTAAAATGCGTAAAGTCCTATGTATTTTGAATACACGCTTTTTTTAAATTAACAATATCGAAGTATTAAAATTCTAAAATTATAAAGTAATTGTCGTGGCTTTTTAAGATTGATTTTTACGGGATTTTTTTTTTCGATTCTTTTGAAGTAGACGCTAATTTTAAAACGAAAGCTGTCGTGGCAGGCGACTAATCGAGATCTAGGGCGACAAGGAAAAGCCGTGACACGAAACAAGCTCTGAATTTATGGCCAATGCTATTATTAGACATCTTTAACATTGACCAGAATCAGCAACTGTATTAGTTTATTTTTCCCCTTAAACAATGACTTAAAATAAAAAATGGGAAGCTTATACATATAAATGTTTCATTATCAGTTTTTCTTTATATTTATATTTATTATAGAAAGACGGAGACGCTGACCATCCGTAATAATAAAAAAGAGTTAATGGATGGTTTGTTAACCTTATAATGTGCACTGTAAGGTACAACGGAGTTAATTTATTACCATTATTATAGTAGTCAAATTTTTCTACGTTTAGCTGAATATTAGTGTATACAATACCTAATTTGTAACAAGTTAATAATAATGTTAACAATAATTAACATTATTATTAATGTGGTAGTAATTGTAGCCATACAGGTTTTTTTACATTAAAAATCTTTAAGTCTACAATGTTTCTCCAAATTTTCTTACTGAAAACTACGTTATAACGACGTCATCATAAATTACATGTCGTGTAAAAAAGTTTGAGGATAAAAGTGGGCATTATGTTGTTCCTCGAAACAAACATTGCTGTTATATAATAAGCAGGCACTCAAGCCTTGCACCACGGAGCATGTATGAATAGTGCATATTGAAAATGGTTATATATATATGTGTGTGTGTCTTTGTGTGTGTGTGTGCTACACTTCGGGTTAGGAATGCAAAAAAATAAGAAGTTTAGGGATGCGCCGACCTTTTCAAAGATCGGCGTATCCCTAAACTTCTTATTTCTATCTATCTAAATCCTATCGTATCCTGCATACGAACGCATAGGAACCTTTCAATTTTCGAATCGGATCAAGACCATGCGATCAACGGATCGATTAAATATTATCAAATATTGGATCACGGTCCAAATACTGTGATTTGCACACAATGTTATGTAGGCGTGTACTATTGGCCGACCAATATTTGGATGTATTGTTTATTTTTCTTACCAATTTTGGATCTATTGTTTATTTTTCTTAGAAATGTAAGCAAAAAGTTGGTCTACAACTTATGTGGATGTAATTTGTGTTGCTTTTTGGCTTGTCATACATTATTATTTTTAATTTTTATTATCATGCTATTTTTTGGAACGATCTTCTGAAAGTGGAATCAAATATATGCGATCGTATAACGACAAAATTGAATCGAATCTTAAGAAGCACATCCCTAGATTTCCTGTTTCTACCAAATTTTCTAACAAGCACGTGCGCGTTTATGTAATTTATGTTAATAGGGCCAAAATAAATCACGAATTAAATGTTTTAGCTCTGCCGGGATCAGAATTCTACGACAAAAAGCTCGAATAACAAACAATATAGGAGGAAAAAGGAAACTCCAAATTGCTGAAAGTAATAACTTTTAGTCCGGAAGCAATAAAACTGAACTCTCAATTTTTGTCGGCTGCTCTTTGTATCGCAGTTACGGCTATTTTATACTGAATTCATTTATTAAGAATACTTCCAAAAATGAGTATTAGATTGAAATATATATATATATATATATATATATGTGTATATATATATATTCTCTTGGTTCACGTACCACCGACTACGCAGGGAGATCTGTCCACAACTTTTCCTTGGCATATGATGTAATGCAACTGGTTACCTCGCCTATGCGAATCCCAGATGTTATATTCAATATAATCAACTGTATCTTCCTGAACCTAAAATAAATCATCAACTATCAAAATTTCGTAAAACAGCAATAGGAATAAGCAAGCTCTTTAGAGAAATTTTAATGAACTCTTATAAACTATTTTATAATTTCGTTTGTTCAATATCGTTTGAATTTCTAAATAATTTCATGACACGTGGCTCGTAATTAGTAATTTCACGCTCTTTGTGTTTCCCCGGCGTAGATACGAGTGAGCTCACTTCAAACATCCGTGACGTCATGGATTATAAATCGAATTTCGTCACGCAAGTTAGAATATAATGTATCAACCTTACGTTTTACTAATGTTCTTATAATTCATTCTAAAAAGTGATCTATATTCCTGCATTTTAATAATTATTACAAGTTATTAACATTACAAGTTTATTAATTTATTTTTTCAATGTCATTCGAACCCAAGAACTACAGTAAAAAGTAGTGTAAGTAGTGTAGGTACCGTTCTTAGCAGCTTCACAACTAGATCGTCTTCATCGATAGTTTTTGAACAAAACTTCAAACTATTTATATCTTTATAGAAGACAAAATATTGTCATCTAGAACACTGAAGAATCCAATAATTAAATAAAATGTCAATATGATGAGTGCAAAAAATTATTTCATAAAATTGAATGTACGAATTAATTATAATACAATAAAATTTCTTAAATTATTATACAGAATTACAAAATTATAAAAATAATTTAAAAAAAACATCAGTTTGACGAAGAAGATAGATAAAATCTATACTCTGGGATTAAAATCAAAAATATAATAAAAAAGTAGTATTCAACAATTATTACTGCAACATATATTACAAAATCTATAGCGACTGCAATCGAGTGCCTATTAGGTTACATCGCCTCTGGCTAATAAATTTAATCAATATCACGAAGTAACTATTTGAAAGTAAAATCAATAAATTTTACTTTGAAACACTTAACAAAGTTTATGGCTTGAATTAAATTATCACGGTAAATAGAGAAATTATAGTTTTCATGATCGATTTGATCGTACATAATATTATCTACGAGCGCCTTGCGAGCAATTGTAGTGAAGGTTTCATAAATAATCGCACCCTATTATTTCAAAAGCCTTAATCAAGTGATAATATCTTAACACTGTGAGAGCCTTAAGCAGGTCTTCGTTCTTTTTTTATTTATGTTGTTTTGATGATTTTTTTTTAAATAAAAAACACTACCATATTGTACTATATGAATCTATCTATATAATGAAACGTTCTGATGCAATTTTCGAGTTGTCTAATCATTCTGAAAATTTTCGAACTTATTACTGATCAACGACAAAACATTTTAGTACGTTTTCTAATATCCTAACTAGCAAAATTCATACGGCAAATAACGGAATTGAAGGTAATATTAAAAAAAAAGTTTCCTTTTGAAATTAAGTATAACGCCATCTAGGAATAATTTGAAAACATATTTTACTAGAGTTTTGCCTTTTTTGTTTTATTAAGCCATAAATATTTCTAAAAAAAGTATTCTGGACTCGTTCTATATCCACGTTCATCATCATCTATTTGAGGCGGTCCAATAATTATTCTTTATTGTAAGATATAAGTTACCCACATTCTTAAAGCTCAAATATGTACATAATAACTAACTAATACAAACATGGCCGTAATCCAGGGTAGGGAGAGTTTATGAATTTCAATTTGATACGATAACTTAAAAGAGTAAGTAGAAAGAGCAATTAAGATACACTATAATTTAAGTAGGTCGAAGTATAAATGAATAGAAATGTATTATTATCATACTTGTGAGGGATGTGATTATGTTTTTCTCGTTTGTTATTTTGATATTTTCTTCTATATTTTCTTGGAACTCCAACTAAAGGTAAATTCCCACTGGTCCCATCGAGAAGAAATACACTATTAACTTACGGAAACAATGCCCTAATGATCATCTTTAACAACTCACTTTCCAAACAAAGATGTGAGATTATTTATTTTTACTTCATAATTTCTTCATAATTTAATTAAAGTGTAATAATATCTGCAGCAAGTTTAATTGATAAAATTTAAGAAACTTACAATAGGCACTTGGTATTTAAATTAATATAATTACAAACGAAAGCTCGTATAGATATTTTTGTCTTCATAACTTCATACTGGCAACGAATATAATGACCGTAAACATCTTACTTGATTCTTTCCACTGTGGCTAAGCACTAATATCATATAAATTATGATCAACTCACATACAGAATAAAAATAATCGGAGACATAAAATGTTCTCGAGTCACAGTATAAAAATTCATCGCAGATACAAAATATGGTCGAATCAAAGTGTTAAATTCATCGTAGATACAAAATATCATCAAGTCATAGTATAAAAATTAAACAAAGATATAAAACTCATAGCCGTTACACGCAAGCAATCGCGTTGCGTGAGTCCAAAATAAACGGCAGCTGGCGACCAGCGCGCATCAATCAACTTGTGAACGGACGAATGTAATAAGCTGCACTTTTCTTAACTATGAAGGCGGCACTCTGTTAAAGCGAAAACTATTAGTCACGCGCTGCAAACAGATTTGTATTGAAGAAAAATAATGTAATAAATAGGACACTAATTGTAAACTGCAGATTCAGATCAATTTTTTGGATGTTTGAAATACTTATAAATATTATTCTCAGGTTTTCTATCTATTCGAGCAAAATTAAGCCAATGTCTAGATTAAAATAGTGATAGTAAAACACAAAACTTATAATACTCCTAGCGCCATCTATTACGATATACTTCTCGGTGAATCGAACTCCAAAAATTGTGATCAATAAAAAGCTTACAGAATTCTGTTAATTAATTATTGAAGCGAAGTTTCCGCTTCAATATTTATTTAACAGAACATTAAAATAAAAGTGGAACTTAGATAATGAAAAGGTACATATAGTTATAACATATCACAGGAAGTCACTTTCGCGATATTCTTTTCGAGACAGTAAGAAGGCGGCTGACACAAAATAAGAGAATTTGTGGTTGAAAATTTATCTTTAACGAAAAGAAATATTATTGATCACTGTCAAAATGTTCAAGATATTATAATTGTCTGTATGTTTTTGTACAATAATATGTATTATTCAGTGATTGCAGATAATTTATCAATTTGTAATATTGAATGACTTTGTATTTGATTAATGATTTATTTTAAATCTTAATTTTTTATGGTAATTGAATAATTTCATGATAATATTCTGGTCGAAGTAAAAAATCTATTGACACATTTCGTATATTTCTTGTAATAAAAACGCGACACACTGAATAATCTGAAACAAATATCGACTCAATCAATGTTCCACTAAAACTTTATGCAAAGAAAGTATTACTACGCAGTCTACATAAGTTCTCTTATAAGTTATACGTAATACAGTTTTTTTTATTTCAACTCAATATGTGAATAAATAATACACTCCACAGCACAATAGTTCTGTATACGTTACATATTATTTTTCAATAATCATGGATAGAGACGAAAAAGAAGAACTGCGAATTAATGACGCCTTAAAAATTATAAAATATAAAGCATCTAAAAGAAACAGTTGTTGAGTTTGAAACGTATTTACGTAAATAAGTCAAGAAGTTCCAAGTTATATTTACAATTTATCGTTGGTGCATCAATGTGCATGTACTCATATCTCTGCGTGTTGTGTCGAGCAAATTTTGACGAGTAAAATTACTGAATTCCTATAACACTATATTAAGACGACGAAATCAAACTTAGTACTGTTCAGATATTAATTTGTTAGTTGTTGTCATTTTCCGCTTTTACAAAAGAAAGTTTTTAATCTTCTAACGCAATGTAAACCTATGAGTTACGTAAATAATTATTTAACATCTACCTAGTGTCAGGGTTCAATTTAATTTTTTTATTACCCGTAACATATGTGTATGGACTGTTAAAAATGTAGATTATGTGAACACAACCAACACCATAAGCCTTGTGAAAGCCTTCGACGAAGTATAGGCTTAAATTGAGAGCCTGTTTTGCATAGAAATGAAAATTGTTCCGTCAACTTCGTTTGATAACCGTTAAGCGACGGTCGCCTGTGCTATTATACACATTAATGAATATAGTGTGTTTATATTACACTGCAGCAAATATTACTCACATTTACTAAAATTCAGCAGTGTTTTTTATTAACGCAATGAAGAGGAAGAGAATGCAATGAAGAGAATTACCTGCCACCCAATTTTTGTTAACACACGCGTGTCGTGACCTCTCAATTGTTTTATAAGGTGGGGATAACCGACCATGTAACGGAACCTCTACGTTTAATGTCCCCGAAACAAAATCTGCGCAACATACACACACCGGCAGAATTAGCGGAACATAAAAAGGGAGAATATAAAAGAGTTAGTTTTATTTATAAACAAATAATACTAAAAGTTTAATGAATAGAAAACAAAACTAAACAAAATTTATTTTTCTCAGATTTCGTAATGAATAGAAAAAATAAAAAACAGTTGAAAATTGTAGATTTTGTGACGGTTTACAATTAATTAAATGAATTTTTAATATCGATTGTTTCCCCTCTGTGCTCTGATTAAGGTTTCCATCCATCTGGCTTGCTGAGAATGATGTTATTAATTATTTCTTGGGGCAACCTTTGCCATTCTTCAAATAATGTGTTTCGCAACTCACCCAGATTGTTAGGAGGTGGCATTCTTGAACTCCTCTTTAGCGAATCCCAGACGTGTTCAATCGGATTTATATCTGGGGACTCTGCTGGCCACTCCATCACCCTGACCCCAACATGGTTTAGGTATGCCTATACTGAAGGAGCACTGTGAGCCCGAGCATTATGCATTAGAATTGCTGCATTAGAATGAAGTCTTACACACGCTCTTACTTCTCGAACTTCTATACATTTCGGTCCTGCACCGCCGTTAGTCTCGTGTTACGACGAACTTGAAGTTGTGGAAAACGGTCATCTCTCCTTGAAGTACACCTTTTCCTGCCTTGTCCTCTCCTCCGCACTAAAGAATTTGTCAATCTGTACCGTTGGATGCTACGATGAATCGTTGATAACGATCGACGAAGTCTTGTGGCAATCGATCTGTAGAATGGACCATTTCTTCTCATTTCATCTGCCCCAATGATTTCTGATAGCGTTAAATCAGGCATACTTAGATGATCGTAAAATTTACTAATCAATTATAATTATTATACGGATTTGTAAGTTGTGCGCCCTTATAATAGTATTTTAGGTCTTATGTTAGTTTTTTTTTTTTTTAGTAATTACTTAAAGTAAATAAATGTGTAACACATAAAAAGCCTAATGCTGATCATCAATCAGTTTTAATGGCCCTGTTACATCGTTTCGAATTCTTTGATTTTGGGAAAATCTTAGCTGGTTACAAAAAGCACCACACCTATAAGTGAACAATATAAACGAAAGTCAATATTAGACTGTACATGATTCGCTGCATTTAAAAAAAAATCTCACTCTAGTGTCATGTTTAACGATAGGCATTTTAAAACCTTTCCCATTGTTTGTCTTTTCTTTATGAGAACTCGTCCGTCAGCTTATTGCATGTCTTACAATAGCTTTGTAGTCGCTGAATCCTTCACAAAATCAGCTTTTCGTGTCACCTACATAGCTCCGGCACAATAGAAGCGATATAAAAGATTACGTAGTACATGAAAAGAGCGAATACTGAAGTAATAAAATACGCTCTTACAAAGTGGTTGAAATTAAAGTTTTTTTATGTATAATCTGGCTTTTTAATTTTACTCCTTTTTATTATAGTCGGATAATTTGATCGAACTCTTTTGGTTACAGGATAGAATACTTTCACTGCCTATGAAAAACGCTAAATTCCCTTGACAAACTTTGTATTTTTAAACTTCTATAATTAAAACTAATAAAATTTCTCCCGTGTAATTATCTGTTTCATATTGTTAAAATAATTATAATATTCAGTCTTTTTAAGTTTTATTTGTGTTTTAATTAAATAAAAACAGCATTACATATCAACAGCATTTAATTGCATACAAATGTATGTCACTTAATAGCTATGTCAAAGAGCAGCAAGTCCTTATCACGGTCGTTTGTTAATATTTATGTGAGAAAAATGCTTTATTGGCTACAATTATTTATGATTTTCCTTGGCATTACGCCTCTTGTCCTAGAAGATAAATTTAAAATGAACAGCATCCTGGCAAACGACGCAAAGTGATAAAAGTGGACGGAGCCGAGATATGGAACATGTGGTACAATTTATGGGCCACTCTTGTGAGCATCTATTTGATGTTTAACGAAAACAAGTAACAGAAATTAGCAGTTTGAAGCTTAATGTAGAACGACTTGAAAAAAATCTATCCAAGAATTTATTAAACGGTTAATGTATAAATAGAAATGTCCCAACTGAAGTAGAAAACTATTCGCTTGTCATTGACATTATTATCATAGCTATCAGGAAAATATAAAATAATGTTTTTAAATCCGCGTATCATCTTTCAACCACATCATCGCTTAACATCAGGCGGGACTGTGGTCAAGTGCTAGTTTATTCGTAATAAAAAAAAATGTCTTAAGTTAAGCACTCAATTTTCGTTGACATATTTCAAGACGTATTTAAATTTTACAATCAGAAAGAATTTTTATATGTTTTTGTAAAATAATAATTTTTATACACATTATCATTTAACATCAGGTAAGTTTATCCATAAAGTATGCTTTATAAAAAAATAGTGGCAATATGTGACAAAAGACGCCTTGCACAAAAGTAGTAATCTGAAGCTGACAATTATTAT
Organism: Papilio alexanor hazarajatica; assembly: GCA_018246295.1. Lineage (NCBI taxonomy): Eukaryota > Metazoa > Arthropoda > Insecta > Lepidoptera > Papilionidae > Papilio > Papilio alexanor. The sequence continues at coordinate 17,267 of DWLR01001024.1, forward strand.
GCTCCGGTCATGGATCCCAAAGACAAATAATAATCGTTAATATATCTGAATTTTCTCTCGTCGTAAATCTCCTGGTTGTAATATATATATATATATATAACAACCAGATGTGTGTGTGTGTTCTTCGGAGTGTCATAGGGGACAGTCTAGTCTCTACTAGTCTAGACTAGTTTATATTGTATTGTAGTAGTAATAATACTTTTAACGCAATCAACATTTTATTGCCAATTCTGGTAATTTATTATTAAATCGAGTGGAGAGCGTGACGAGGTCGCACGGTGACATGACACGCACGACGGGTTATTTTATGATAAATGATCGGCTTTTTGCAGTGATCATCATTCCGCTCCAACTATGACTTGCAACCGAAATTTTATTCCATACGTGACATATCAATTACATTTGATTTATGAAAGTAAATATATTTTATGAACTAAACTTTAAGATAGACTCTTCTATTTTGGGAAAATGGGTAAGCCCAAGCCTTGCTCAAGTCCAAGTATATTGACGTTATGGTAATAAAACATACAAACATACACTAGAGATAGTTTCTTCAACATATAAGTGTTTGAACTGGCACATTATACGCCCAACTAAATCTAACTTGCTCGAAGGAGTCTTTTAATTTACTTTTACATCGCATCAAAGACGTTGGAGCTTTCAGTCGGTTCTCTGTCAAAGTGAATCACTTCGAGTGGATCTTCAAGAAACGATGTAACTTGCAAAAGTCTACCCGAGTGAGAGCTGTAACATTTTAAGTTATTTTAAGTGCATATAAATAAATACTCACATTTTTCAGTTCGACTTAGATATACTATTTCCACAATCACCTCTGTTATAATCAATTCTATTGAGGGTCTAGTGCATTATAAAAATATTCTCATTTTTTAATCTACATCTCTATTGTTTTCATTTGCTGTGTTCTCTTTGGTGTTAAGAAAGTGTTTGTCAAAAGAAAATTATTGCATGCACATTTAGTGCATGTAAAGTGGATAAAAACTCACTTATTTAAAATGTTCTCTTACTTACATTTTTAAAACAATAGTACATCCTGATGGACCGGTTGGCGCAGTGGCAAGACACTTGCTTTCCGCGCTGCAGGTTGTGGGTACGATTCCCACCCAAGACAAACATTTGTGCGAATGAACATGTCTGTTTGTCTTGTGTCTGGATGTAAAGACCACCGGAGGACGGGCAGCAGCGTCCTTTTGTTAGTAGGGTGGAACATACTGCGATCGCGAACCCGCCTGCCAAGCGTGGCGATTATGGCACATTCCCCCCAATGATGCAGTCAATGGGGGAAGCCTATGTCCAGCAGTAGACGATCATAGGCTGAGTGGAGGTGGAGTACATCCTGAAAAGTAAACACATGCACATATTGCAGGATAGATAATTTATAATATATATTTTAATTGGACTTTTTTTTAGAGTGTATTCCTTTTTGATAAGACAGATAAGTAGTATAACTACTTTATATATATGATAAGTAGTATAACTACTTTAGCCATTCAAAACGTTTTGTAAGTTTTCATGTAATGCGATAGACAACCAGTAACTTTTACAATTTAGTATATGCATATATAACAGAAAAAGAGCCTAATTTATCCCCTGTTTCCTTTCCCACCCTTTTCTAATAAGGTATGGATGGAAAGGGAAAGAGGATTTGACGGGGAAGGGGATGGATAGGATAATGAAATGTTAATTTTTCTGTCTCTGTTACTCTATTTATTAAATAAGGCTAAGGTGACCGTTTACTCTATTGCCACCTTCTTGTATGTAAAAGATTGGTATACATCTGTACGTAAATGACTCGAATGAAACATTCACATTGTATCTTCATCTCTTGACAGCTCAAAGATCTGAGTATAATTACAGGGCTTCCGCTTTTGAATGGGAAGGTGCGCCAAAGGAAGTGCATCGGTACTAAAAGCAATAACGTCATGTTTACGATGTAATTATACTGCGATACCGAAACCGACGTCTAGCTATTGTTTTAAATTGAATCAGCTTCGATAAGTGGCTAAGATAACATTTTAAGTGATAGTTAATTGTAATACTTATATATATATATATATATATATACACAAAACTGCAAAACTATTTAGTAATAGTGAATAAAATATAAATTATAACCAATGAAAGATCATAAGGAAAGTACTTAGCTCTAGAGAATTTTGGTACATGCCGATAACGTTCTTATGAAAAAAATCGTCTGTATCCTACAAAACCACTGCCAATTAAAAAAATGAAATGCTTGTTCTATATATAAACACGATTTTAATATGTCAAAATTACTTCGGTGGACTTCTTTATACTTTCATATATAGGCATGGTATACATAGATATAAATAATATAAATTGAAATATATATATTCAAACAAGTATAACCATAAAAATATTTGCATTAAGTGATAGAAACTATTTCCATGCTCAAAATGTGATGGGCCTTGTCATTCCGATGACGCAAGAGATACGATATAATGCCACCGTTTAATTACTGATGCAACAACCGTCCTTAGGGACGCTATGTTTTATTGATGCAGCAAAACCTTCACCGTTCGTATCTATGGAATGAACCGGGAGCCTTTTAATGCCTTACCTTGAATTCAATGGAATGGATTGCAGTTGAATTCATTGTTAAGGGAATGGTATGTTTCTTTCCACTACTTTATTTTCTTTATACAGAATTCATTTTGAAAATGTCCCACGCTCGAAGCATGTTTAGAATGAAATGTATATACATTTCATTCGATTTCGAATATTCGAATATTTAAAAGGTAATTTACTACATGTCTTTCAATTTATCTTTTATTTGTAATGTGCTAAGAATGCAGGTTTTTTATACACTTTAGTACCCTATACATTATCCCTGAAATTACACCATTACTGTTTACACTATTAGCAGTTACACCGTTACTTCAGATTTTTTTTTTAGTTTTTTAACATATTCTAAAACAGTCAAATTACAATATTTAAATTAAAAAGTATGTCTGTGTTTAGTACCAACACACAAGACTTACCAGAAAAATCGTGAAATACTTTCGCCTTAGTATTAAGAAAAATTTATCGTTTCACCACGCACATTTTCAAAATTACATCACTTCTTGGGAGAATTCTTCATTGTGCTCACTTTGACTACCAGTAGCTCTACAACCAATAGGT
>DWLR01001025.1:0-20418 GCA_018246295.1 Papilio alexanor hazarajatica
TTCTACAAATTTTCAGGGACAGGCGGGCTAATGCTTTAGCACGTAGCGATCATTCTCCTTCTCTCTAACCTCCATGGGTGACACTTCCATCCAAATATTCGCATTTATAATTTTTTACCCTCCTTAACTTTTTTGTAACTATCCTACTCGTATATCCTTCCCAATACCTTAGAGAATATGTGTAAAAAGCTTGATGATGATCGGTTTACATAAGGATTAACGTAAAAGCGTAACAAACAAAGTTACATTCACATTTGTAATATTAGTAAGGATAGCTTTTGCCCGCGACTTCGTCCCCGTAGAATAGTTGGTGTGGACATTATTTTTAATACTTTAGGATACTTATTTCCCTAAAAATACACTTATAAACTACTTTGGTTAGCTGCAAATAACTTATTTAAGTACATTTTATAAACTTTATTTTTCAACCCATTCCTAACATATAAATATTTTTCAAGTTTGATCCAGCGCATTCTTCATTGTGACTAAGAGATTTTACTAATCATAGACTTGTTTTCGATAAATATATATGTATATACGCATACTAAACATAGTTTTGTTTGGACATCTATACTCTACGAACTTTCATTTCCTTTTTCATCCCCATGTAGGTCGAAAATTTAAAAATGCTGAAACAAATGTTTATTTACTTTTTTATCAGGTGCCTAAATACAAAAATTTATGATTTTATATTCGATAATAACTAACTTCCATAAAATCATTCGTCCCTCATTTCAACCCCTTCATGCCTTTTTTTACAACGAAAGGTAACTTATATCAGTTCCCAGGGGTTAGTCGGATTTAAGAGTGAAAGAGTGATTTCTTTCTGACTTTCAAGCGAACTTTCATCCCCTATTACATTTCATCCCCACACAGATCGAAATTTTAAAAATATTAGACCAAATATTTATTCACTTTTTATCAAGTGCCAACAAACAAAGTTTCATGGTTTTCTTTAAATAATGACAAATTTCCATACAAATATTCACGTCTTATTTACTGTTCACTCCCACAAGCCTTTTTTTCGCAATAAAATGTAGCCTATGACCTTTTACAGATTCTAGTCTAGTCAGGTCTAATTTTTACAAAATCGATTCCGGGTTAGATGTGAAAGCGTTCAAAAATTTTTAAATTGATCTAAGTTTTTTACTACGCACTGATTTAAATTTTCATTTAAATCAGTGAGTAATAAAAAACTTATTTATTACGCACTGATTTAAATATTTCTAACTATATTTCTAACTAGACTTAATCTAACGATTGAAGCTAATTACTACACATTGGTGAAAACCGCATCTAAATCGGTTAAGCCGTTCCTGAGATAAGCGCGCACAAACAACGATCAATTACGATTTTATTATATGTATAGATATAGATATAGATCTACCGGTTGGGATGGGCTTATCCAAATAATTTACTTCGGATTCTTTTTATAGTAGAAGACAAACGACTAAGCGGATCTTCGGACGTAATGACCATCGCTAGCTATCGACATTCATCACTATTGAGAATGTCGCATGCGTTGCATTTTGCGTGATGCGTGAGATCGTAGCATATCCCCGTAAGTTCAGTTCACTCCTGCAACATATGTCGCCACTCGAGCTCTACCACTGTTTAGCGACATTCGCTATCGAATCTGTCTCCAAATTTCGTGTAACCCACGAACCACTGGACTGATTTTACTTTTTAAGTACTTTATACGAAAATCAGCTGTCGAATTTATAGTTAAAACGGATATTAACTGCGGGCCACGTACAGACAGCTCGACGTGAACTACAAAACAAAAAATTTTGAAGAAAATTACCATGTGCTCTAGTTATAAGGAAAACAAAAATATATTTTGTAGTAAAAAAAAAGAATCTTTTCTTATCAAAGACATGTCGCCTATCAAATCACACTATAGATACGTGATGTGTATTTTTAAGAAACTTTTTCTCGTATTTGGGTTATTGTCTCGCATGTCACAACAGAGAAAAAGATTTTTTTTTACAGAAAGCAAGCGCATATATACAATGATAACAAGTGTAAACTTATATCTTTAGGTCTTTTTATACAACTGATTGTTTGATAATTTTCAGTTTTGACTCTCTCTTTGAGTTTTTGACTCTTTTTATAAAGACTGAAAATTACTAACAATCTAAGAATCAAAAACCTTCTAAAACGAAATAACATTAAACAGACTTAATGTAATCGGGGAAATAAAAATGTCTAATAAAATTTCCTGAGTACGGAAGAATTTATCATATAATTTAATAAAGCTCGGGAGGATCAAATTACATTACAGGGGCACTTTTTATATACAATACGAAAAGATAGAATTAATTTTAATACAATAATAATAACTTAATATTATTGTATAATTGAAATCCCAAATGGCAAATAAAAAATATTGTTGTGTTATCCATGACTAGTGTGTTAATCATCCCGTTTATTTGAACTTAGAATAATCATTAAATCACATTTCAAAAGCATCCAATAATGTTCGAAATTATTATATATTACATTTATCAAGTATAAGTTAAGCTTAGTATAAAAATTTGAACCCGCTAATAAAATTTCAAAATGTACATTAAATATGTAAGACTATTATGTTAGAGTAAATACAACAATTGTGCTGGAACAAAACGTAGAGAGAGTCTTGTATCCGCGCGTACTTCGACCATACAGAGTCTCGGTTATTGTTAGCGACGATAAAATTTTATTTTCCTTAAACTTTTAACATTCACCGGAGCGAATGAGGACAAACAGTAATAGTGGGTAATTTCGCCTACAAATGCAACTAAATTCTAATTTGTGCACAAACTATAGCAGTATGTTGACTATTTTTGGCTTAAAATACTGAATTCATGTTTTCAAAATAAAATCAATATTAGTAACCTGAGAAAAGTTTAATGTTTTAAAAAGAAATTTGTTATGTCGTGTCGCAATGAAAGATTTTATTATTATAAAGATAAAACAATAGTAAATAATTTTATTAAAATTTCAGTAACATATCACTTTATGATGAAATTGGCTTAACTAAACCAACCGTCTGAAAACTTCAAATATAAATATTTAGGTAAGATTTGATAACTCCGTACCCACCTGATAACCTAATGCATGAACTACATATTACCTAGGTATAAACCTCGGCAAGTCTGGGAAGTTATAATAACTCTGTATTAAATTCTATGTCTGAAATTAATAAACGTTTGGATAATGCATACTATCATTTAAGAATGATTAAACATGTAACAAAATTGTTTGATGAAACAATTATTGGTGATGCTGGCCGACATTAAAATTCTTTGGTTGTGTATATAGGCTTTAGGTACGCCTAAAACATAAATAGAAGGTGAGCACACGCTTTAGCAGCTGATTTAGGTTTAAATTTGTTACTCGTTGAATTAGATTTATTATAATTTATGCTTCAATATAAAAAAATACTACAAAATAATGAAATTTATGCTTCAATATAAAAAAAATACTACAAAATACATTTTCAAAACTAATTTGTCTTCTTATTTCTCTAGTAAAATCTTATCTCAATATAAGGGGTAACAATAAAAGTAAAGTTGGCTTCTATTAATCAAGAACCAAATATGTACATCAATTGGGTATTGGGAATTGACGTTAGCGAGCGCTAGTCGGACAGGTTACGCAATATGATATTTTATTTCGAGTTATTCGACGTTGATTAAATTAATTGATATAATAGTATTTATCGAGAATGTTATGAGGAAAGAACAAACTAAATCTTGTCCGATAGCTTTGCCGAAGTATGTATACTTTTCCTGATAAAAGTTTTATTATGTCTTAACCTCACAGTTGTAGACAGAAATAGCAAAGGTTAACTCATGATGTCTGAAAGCCTTAAAAGAAAGCCTTATATACTTTTTGTTAACGAACAACATTAGTAAAAATAACATTTGCCTGGTCCATCAAGGCTTAATTACAATCATTTGAGCACGTAGTAACCACCACGTACTTAAGCAATCACAATCGGCATTGGCTTAACCTTATACACTCACAAAAAATATTTTAATTCACATATCTCTTTTCCATTCAATTCTATAAATAAAGGCTGAATTCAAGGTCACCTTTTTAAAGTTCAAATTTCATCTCGTCTGCGTAGTGTCATCTACGTCTCCTTAAACATGAATTACGTACTTCATTATTTGGAACAGCTTGTGGGTTTTCTCGTGTTCTAGAGATAAAAGAAATAAAACAACACAATACATATGTAAAATAAAAATAAAAATAATAATAGTACAGTAACAATAGTTACAATAAACAATAACACAGCGGTTAACTAACGTAAAATATAACAAGTGAGGTGAAAAATGAAAGATTTCTGTAAGCCCGCGGCTAGGACATGACCACATCTTATATGATGTTCAAATTCTCAGCGTCTATACAAGTTTTCTGCGCTTGAGGGCCAGTTTTTTTGCAATAAAGAAAAGTATATTTATCGGTTATATTTAACTTATTTATAACAAATGTAAAAGGCTTAGCCCAAACCAGAGCAAGATGGTGACACACTATGGACGCCCTCCACGCTTGGATATCCTCTGACACAGCAAGGAATTAGAAATAACTCGAACTAAGTAACGTCTAGACTAGTTAACAGAATAACAACGGCATAAAAATGTACGCGACGTTTCCCTTAATTTTGGTGTAGATGTTGTTGGATCCGCGATCGCTACACAACACAAGTACACCGGACTGCTTGCACAACTGCTTACACGATTGCATGGCGCTTTCAAAAACAAATCTTCTGTTAAATCAAATGTCATGGTCGATTTGTTTGCAACAGTTCGATATACCAGGACCTGCGAAGTAGAAATTTATTTCTTATAGTTTGATCTGTAGTTCTCCTTTCACATCTGCGAGGAAAACGGATTGTCTAATAATTATGTAGAAAATTGTGTGATCGTGTTTATAATTATTATATTTAAGAGGAAATAATTTTTTTTTTAACTTCGTCAATCTGTTATACCGGGATCTTCAGTTTTTAACACGTAGTCTCTTGAATTATATCGAATTTTAGTTAATTATGTAATTATTATGATTTTCATCACCCCCTTTGCCTTTTACTTCGCTCACGTGAGCACACTTTAATTTATTACGACAATAATACGGCGAAAACTTTAGTTTTAAGTGTTTTTAAAATAACATTTTTGTTGGATTTGTTAACCCCTAGAACGATGCTTTATTTCAGTTTTAATGTTCATAAATTCACACGTGACTCAACTAAAATACGCATTTTATGTCCTCGTAAATTAAATCAGAAAAATAAATGATCTCGACAAAGTTAATGTGTTTTTTACTAGAATACTATATTCTTAAAATCTTTTATTTCTGAAGTCATAAATATAACAATTTTAAAGATGGGAGTAATCATTTCATTTATTATATACTCGTATTTTGCTGACTCTTTGCAATTTATACTAAAACCAACCAAGAGCATCGATGCAGACATACTCGTGGTATAGTTATTGAGTCGTGTACTCGATAACTATACCATATTTCTAAAATTGACTGAGAGTACGAAAGGAAATAGCGAAACTAAAACCGAAATAAACTTTATCGCAATATCCATTACTAAACAAATATTAAGCGCCTTCAATTGTTATGTATACTGCTAAAAAAATAGTCTGCGGTCAATATTGAAAGTAAATAAATAAATTATAATTCCCGACACAAAATCCTCTCATATGGGTTTGGTTTACCACATTATGGTTGTGGTATTATATCGCTAAGCGCAAACTCGACATGTTAATTTTCATGCACCACGTAAACTATCAAATTTTATTATCCAATTACACATACCCTGATGTAATCTGAACATAAGCTTGTTTTGCAATGAAATATTAAACACTAATTAGTCGTACATTTATTCGTAATTACACAAATGCTATTAACATAATTACGGCTCATTAACTCAACCGGGCCGTTATATTTGTAACACATGGAACAACACCCGATCTATGTACAAACGATTGCAATTAACTTGAAAATGTATAAAAATATACATATTAAATATTAATTATCAAATTAGAATTTGTCATCAAAGTATTTATACAGAGCAGGGGCAGAGACACGCAATGGCAAGTGTTCCGTGAATGTGTCATTTCGTGAAGGAAATCTCACGCATGCTTTTATTTTTCTTCGTATTTCAGGTTATGTAGATAAGTACGCAAAATCTTGATTAATGTATACATAAACTTCTCTATGTATTACTTTTTCTATCGGTGGTAATCGTTATAAAATTAATTCCATAGTTTTTAAGTTTATTGTGTTCCAAAATACGCGACTATGGGACATTTGGCGACTTGGTTTTGAAATATTGTATGTTGGTACTTTATTTAGGATATACTATACTATACATATAGGTAAATATTCTGGAAGAAATGTACCACATGATGGTGAAAATTTCCTCTAAATAATTATCGTAGTTAAGAAGGAGTTGACGGACAGACAGACGCAGAGAGCGACTTTCTTTTATAGTATGTATGAAAATATTATAATGGCGGAATAAATAACATTCGCAAAATTGTAAATTACCCAAGCTGTGCGTAATTCAATTAAACTTTTTAACGCACTCGTTTTCATCTCGGGCATAATTTAGTAAACTTAAAGTAAATTATTGAACTTTAATTTCTCGCGCCGGCGAACCTTCAAGGCCGTTAATTTTCCGAGGCGTTTCGCGCAGCTCACGTGTGGTTGCGTAATTATCTAAAATGATATCACACGATGTGACTTGTCTAGCGATTGCTGTGATTTGAGATTAAAGATTCTCAGTTCAAAAACTAGTTCCACGTAGATTCTTCCAACAATTTGTTGGGACGGTGACTTTAACCACCAATCACCGAGTGATGTTTAATTGTAACGCAGTAAAATTTAAAGATAACAGAGTAAATTTTAAAGGTAAAGTAGGAGTTAATAAGATACTTTCCATATGTGACCTTAATTATTTTCTCTTAAACTTCTGTCTCTCATCGGAGCCGACTGGTTTTCACTGAACTGTATCGAAACATCTCGAAATCATAACGCCGAGGAGTAGGTACATATTTTTACATCCCTCTTCTTTTTCATTAAAAAACAATACATCAATGACGACACAGCTGGATATGCTCTGGAAATTAAAGCATTTTCTTTTATTAAAACTACTTATCCGAAGAGTTGTCACATTACGACTTCAGTAGAAAGTACTTCACATAGTAAATACACAATTACATGATGTAATGAAACTTCGCAATTTTCGGCTCTTCCAAGAAATGTTTGGAGCGGAGCGGTTATTCTTGAAATCATCTTTGTATGTTGCAAAGTTTTACAAACTTGTTATGAAAATGTCGGCGATAACATTCCAAAGAATTTATGACCGGAACACAACGAGCGCACTGACTGACTCCCGCTGCGAAGTTTTCACAGTATATTTCTCTTAAAACAGACCTCTCGTGTCATAAAAGTGTCGTTAAACAGCACTTTGTTAGTGAACTCTAAAGTTACCTTGTGCTGAACCCAATCGAGTTAAAAATCAACTTTGTCTGAGATTTTCACACTTTTAAAAATTTCTTTTAAGAAAATATTGAAAAAAAAAATGCTACGTAAAAAGACAATTAAATTATTAAAACTTTTGCAATTATTTTTTTTATGTATTAAAAATTAGTTTAGTAAAACAGACAAAATAAGAATGAGATGCCAATGGGGAAAAATACAGCTTACAGTAGTCAAGTAAATATATTAATTAAGTTGTCAGATTAATGAAGGTCATTGAGTAAGATAAACGGGTGACATGATGAGAAAGCTTTCAACTGCCAGACTCCGCGAGTGAGATCATTTGCAGAATTATCACGCAAACAGTAAAACGTGTTTGTAGCATTTTCGCGCAATTTCAAATCCATTGGACAAAATGGGATAGCGGGTTAAAATTTAAGATGCACGTTTGCTTACGTTTCTTAAAAAGCAAACTTAAACGATCTAAAAATGATATTATACCTATATATGATATGATATTTTACAAAAAAAAAACAGTTAAACTTAATTGATAACAATCTCTTTTAATGAAAAAATAGTCTAAAATGTAAATACTCATAAATATCATAAACTAGGAAATATAGTAGTTATATAATAGTTTATTTCTGTTGAATTAAATAACATCCCCTGCAAGTAAATGCAGGCCGCGTGCTTCGATCACGTTCCGCTTTTGTTATTGCTTTAAAGTCCCCTTGGTTTATTGTCTACGCAGTGGTGTTAGAATGTTAATGAAATTTTACGAAGTTTATTTTATGAAGTTTAGGAGAATAGTAAGCACAGAAATCACAAGATAAAAAGGTATCGTCCTCGTTACCCTCGGAACTACTACTAAATTGCCTGTTTTTAGGACTTCCATACCACACGGTCCTAACGTATCTCTCTTCTAGCGTCCTTGCAACAAATGTTATTATGCCATATTTACTTTCATTGTTTTTTTTTTTCCTATACCGTCGAGTATTCTATTCCTGACTGCCCAAATACAACCGATTTGTTGTGACATCCTACAGCCTAAGCGACCGAAAAACCGGTCAGGGTTTTTCAAAATATCTCTTATAAAACTGACCGCAAATGCCGTAGATGGCATACTTGAACACAACGCTAGTTAATAAAATGTGAGAGTCTGCACTTGACTGGGGTCGCGAACACGAACTTTATGACCTGCAATATATACATTTTCTACATAGCTTATTATGAACATGTCACGAAGAACAATTGTTTAAGTATGTAAAGTTTGTTTGCAGAGATTTAACAGCAAAAAAAAAATGGTGAGGATAATATCTAAGTTTTGCTTATATAAGATTTTAGATATTTATATCTTTCTGTTCATAGAGAACCGATAATTATTTTGTATCTTAGAGTATGCAAACCTACTAATATTGGGACATTTTCAACGCACGAAGTAGTTAACTTCATCCGCAAAAAAATATCATCAGATATAATTTGAACACTTTTTGTGGTAGTGTGGTAGCGAGACCATAAGGTATTCTGTTTTTATTTTTTTATAAAAATTGTATAAAATTGTCTACTATGTTTCTCCGCAGTTTATTGACATAACATTTGTCTAGCGTAGCGCAGTGGTGCAGTATTTATGTTGTGAGTGTATGTTTATAAGGTATTTAGATTTTTAGAAAAACTGTCGTCAGTAAGTAAATTCAAAAGTATGGTTATCCCCCATTATAGTAATGGCCACAACAATAACCGGTCGGCCGGCACAATACTTCACAGAAGACAGGCGTTTCTTCTGAAGTGTGGAGTGCCGGTGACCCAATTCTAGACCACTTCCCACTTTTTTTCTAATAGGAAAATGATGTTAATGGGAAGTGGATTTCCCCAGCTATTCCAGAAGTCTATGGGTAGCAGTCACTTTACATTAGGTGAACCGCTTGCTCGTTTGTCACCTTCTTACGTAGAAAATTGCAAATTTTTGATTTTTAAACAAACATTTAATTTCAATGTTTTTCATATGAGCAAAGTAAAATATCTAAGAGATAAGCGGTGGCGAGCGCGGCGGGACCGATATCATTTTATCGTAAAGATATGAATGTTAAACCGTAAATTGAACGGCTTAACTCACATTAAAAGCCTTCTATGTTTACATATATATTATACAGATTTATTCACATAAATATGTAAGAAGTAGGTACAATGAACACACACAGGTACAGTAAATCATTTATTACATTATATTACCAAGTCGTTTGACGTTCCTTGTTTGAAAAGGGAAAGAAAAAATTAAAGAAAAATCGACGTTATGCGAAATAATACCTAAAACGTAAAATGTTTCGAAAACGGTTTGAAACTCTTCGAATATTAGCTTTCAATACAACCAATGGCCCGTAAACATAAAGGTGTATAAGGTGTGTACAGTAAATATCAGCCCTTTGACTGCCTTTGAAACCTTTCGTATTTTAATACCAGTAACGATCGCTGAGTAACGAACACTCTTCGCTTCGCAATACTTTATTAGTGTAAGTACTTGAGATCGCATCCGTCATTTAGCGATTCGTAGGGCTCCAATGATTCAATGCCGGTGCCAAATGATGTAGTATTTTATTATTCGTAATAGCGTTTACAGTTGGCGCTACTTTCGGCGAACCATTTGTAATTGGTATTTTTTAACTGACTTGGTTAATTATTTGAATTATAAACGAAAAAAAAGTTTTCAAAGAAAGGAGAAGGTTCTCAATTTGGTTGTATTTTTTTATGATTGTTACCGAAGAACTTTGTCATTTATGAAACGATTTCAATTTTTTTTTCTTTTTTTGGAAATTGGGTGCCATCTAAGATTAAATGTCGTTGAACGTGGTCCTCGAAGACCCTGGATTTAATGGACTTGTAATGGGACATAGTGTGGATATAACAGACTTAGAAATAAAATTAAATGTTCCTCCTTCCCTCGCCTTCGCTTCAATTTTCCTACCTATGTTTTTTTTTGTTGTAGTTTGATTCCGCTATATTAATTTCGATAATAGACAACATGTGTCAAAAAGTTGCCATTACTATGGCAGTCGATATTGGAGCAACCGATGAAGCTTTTTTTTCCTTTTTATAAATAAAAAAGCTTAGTTTTTTTAATACAAGAAGGAGGCAAACGAGCAAGCGGTCACCTAAGTCACCGCTACCCATAGACATCTGCAACGAGCATTTGCAGATTTATTTATTTATTTATTTATTTATTTATTTATTTATTTATTTATTTATTTATTTATTTATTTGTTTGTTTGTTTGTTTGTTTGTTTCTTTATTTATATATTTATTTATCCACAATACACCCATTACAGAATAGTTCCAATTCGATGTTACATGTACCTTATAATATTATTTACAGTAAGTATATATATGAAAAAAAAAACAATATAAAGGAAACAGCACAACACAGCTTAACACACAACTTCACAAAGTCTTCCACACATTTGTATTCAGACTGTGTGAACTTCGACTGGTTACAACTAAATATGTCTATGTCTAACATAAAATAATCTGAATTGAAACGCAAACCTGAAAACATAAAGCTAAAGATTAGACTACCCAGAACATTCACACCTAACTTCCTTTGAGGGGTAAATGACAACAATCATAAAAAAAACTATTCGATTATTTAGAGTGGTAATGAAAACAATTTTCGTTTTTAAACTTGAATCTAAGTTCTAATTTTTAAGTCTACTCAACTAATTTAGAGGAGCGGCTCAAAGTATGCTCCGTCTAGCTGAATACATTAATTCGCTCGTCGGGATAAGTCCCGTGTTGCATTTCAAGCCACAAACCTAGGTTATTGTCGCGTAAACTGATCTCGCGCGTTGCTAAATTAATTTTTCATTAATTCATCAGTTGGGCAATCGGTGGAGTACACTTTGTCCTATACAAAAACCTACAAAAAAGTCAATGCATTTTTTTCTTTTACATTTTTAAGACGCCAGTACTTAAAGCGGTTTGATTTCCTTCTCTTGTGACTGCAAACCTTATTAAATGTTATTAACTAGGCAATAAACAATCACTGACGTGACACGTTATTAGGGTTAGCATTTTTTTGATTAAATATTTTCTTTTCCTACAGACATTATGTACAATAAAACTGGAGCATAGAGAAATATATTCTGACGTCATGTAGTCAAAGTATAAAAGGTGATCTCATATAAATAAAATTTATATAATCTTTTAACGTTTTTAACAAAAACAAAACCGAATTTAAATTTCTATAATTATTTCCTCGGGGTAATTAACACAAAAAGCTTCATTTACATCATATCAATTCATATCAATTGCCATGGTTATATTAACACATATTATCTTATTGACATTAATATACGCGTAAATTACAAAAAAAAAACATTAAAAGGAAAATAAGACGAACTTGTGCGAAGCCGCGGGCAACTCCTAATTTTATTTATAAGTCATTTTTAGCCACGGTACGTCTCATTATAAATCCATTAAACCGAAACAGGGCTTGTCTTGAGTCTGCCGATATGACAATTTTTGATATATTTTCGAAACCCAAGGTTGTCTCAATGTCATATGAAATCGGTGCATAAGTAACGAAGTGAAATCGAACCTCCGCCTTTTTTCTGAAGTTGTGCAAAAAAGAAGTTGTAATTAAAACTTAAAGCATTTATTAAGTTTTATATTCTTATATACATCTTACTTAAAAGTATATGCAATTAAAATCGAATAATCTACTATGGAACTGATATAGATGGCTTGATTTGCGACACTCGAATATCTGCTGCTGAAATTGTTCACTCGTCTCATTCGATCTCCAAACGTGTCAGTAGGTTTTAAGAAAGTTTGTGTGTTTGTGACTTATAAAGAAAGAAGGCTGTTAAATATACAATACTGTATCCTGGATCATTGTGTATTAAAAAGTGTCTTCATCCTGTTTGGATGTAAATTGATGAAATAAACAATTAATATTAAATTAAAAAAAAAGGAAACTAAAAAAACCCTGGTTGATTGCAATCATTTATTACATTTGATGTAACACTCTGGGGATGAATATGAATCGAATCGAACCTCACTCTTTAAATTCGGTCACTTCGTTTGGACTACAGGTCACAATGAATGGACATACGAGCATGTCGGCGTAAAGCGCCATCTATCGGCAATAATTAGCAAATATTTATTTTTATGTTTTAGTTCATCGTTTAAGCGAATAGTATTAGAATTTAAAGTTATTTAAATTCATTAAAATATTAATTATGATTTTGAGGTGTATTTAAAGAATTGTTTTGTACCAAATTTAATGTCTATTTTAAAAGAAGTTGTGTTTGCTATATTCAATTTACCTATTTTAAGGAAACATTGAAAGCGGTTGATTTATGTAAAGATGGTGGAGTTCTGTACTAGCGATTGTGTGAAAAGTGTTATTTCATTGTGATGGACTATGAGCGTCAAAACCTTGGCGTATCGCCGACAAGCACATACATACATATGCGTTAAAATATTACTCCATTTCTGCGTCGATAGGGTAATAAGTAAATAAGCACTCGCAACCGTAACCTATTGGGATAGGCAGACACAGCAACTTACTTTTTCAGCATCATTTCATCTTGTCACTCTCTAAAATAAAATGTAACACTTGCATTTACGGTAGTTAGAATTCATTGTCTTGTGTGTCGAAAAGTATCTCATAGTAAAAAATGTTAAAACAACAGCAAATGTTGTAGCGAAAGGATCAACTAAAAACATTTATGAGTAATAGAAAGCTGTTACTTTGTCAAGTTAAAGCATAAGGCCGGTCGCTGTGAGGATTATCCCCTCGCCAACACAATACAGCGCCGTCTCTCACTTTAAACTTCGACGTAGTTGTACTGAAACTTTTTCCACTAATTAAAATTATTATTAAGTATTTAACAAATTGATTTTTACAAGGAATTTTGTAGAAACTTGTGTTGTTTAAATAATAAAATATTCTGGGACATTATCCCAAACTAAGCAGAGCTTGTGCTATGGAAACCAGATCATTGATATATTACATATGTTAATACTTTTGTAAATACATACATATATAGATAATTAATTAATTAAATAGGCCACGTTTCAACACCCAAACACAAGACAATCAGACATGTTCATACACACAAATGTTTGTCCTAATATGAAATAAAATATATAATATATTTATGAAATAAATAATTAAATAAAATAATGAAGAAATATTTCCTTTTACTATCCATTTCCTCTCCATCAAATCCAGTTCTCCTTCCCACCTTTTCTTATAAGATGAGGTAGGGGATTAGATTTGGGCCTCAAATTCACTCATCAGACGAAACGAAGAAAACTTCAACGTCTCACTTGTCTCCTGTCAGGTCGTGGTATTTCATCGGTCAAGGCGGCCCATTCGTCAGGGTCTACTAGAGGTGGGGCGTATATACTGAAACAGGTTTTGATACTAAGTTTCACTCGTTTCTCCTAAATACCGAGCATAAAACCAAACGAAGACGTATCCAGTATTTAAAAGTATATAAGTATATAAGAGTCTGGTACTCGTAAACACTTTTGTCACTGAAGGCACTCGATACTCGTAGTCACCATTCATACGCGTAGATGCCACTCATACTCGTTGCCTTGAAAGATGCGATAGAACGCGATAAGAGATTCGTTCGACGGACAAATGTGTGAATCGAAAACCGACTTTATTTCTCACAAATTAAGATCCTTTAGGCTTAGTAATAAAATCGACCATGTAAAAAAGTTTTATTTTAAGGGGTTTTTCAATATTGTATTTGTGTTGTAGTGTTTTTTGGTCGTCCACCATTAGTCATAATATCTATACTCCTAAATACTCATTGGAGTTAATTTTCGGAACGCGTATTTACAAGTACTCGTACTCCAAATACCGATACGCAATTTTTATAGTCTCTACCATTGTTAAGCCTATGTGATCATAGGTTTAAAAATGGCAGAATAATGAATCTGTAAATGACATTTCTCCTAAAAAGTTATCTCATTAATTAACAGAAGGGTCTCTGAATCTATGGTAATAGATGATCATTGTCATTTGTTATACTAAAGTAAAAAATACAAGAACAAAATAATATAAGAAGTTTATATATGTAATCGCTAAATTATTGTCTTTTATTCAGCTCATAGTTTTAAACATCTTACACAGAACATTATTTTATATTGCCTATTTAAAAATATTTCAGTACATTGCCTTCTCTAGACTATCGATCGACTATTCTAAATGAGTCAATAGATATTCCCCACTGGGGAAATTCCTTTTCCTATATTGACAATATATGCAGTACAATTTACATTGACATGTTTACAAGAACTGATCTCTAAGTTAATTTACAGCGTGAAAGATGTTATTTTTTTACTGAAATATGAAACGATGTGAAACATTTTTTCCATATTATATATTATAGATGATGTAATAAATATAACAATTAGAGGAAAGAAATATAATAAAAACTGTATAATTATAACCACGTGCGTTAAAATTATTAATTTATTCATTTAATTCATTAGCTTAATTGTATTCACACATTTATGCAGTAACATTTTTTTTGGTACAAAAAACGAGCAAACGGATTGTCAGTGGTACTTTTTAAATTTAAAATCCTTGGTAGTTAAAGTATCTTGTTCATATTTCTATAAAAAGTCTATATATTATAGAGTAGAGTAGAGAGTAGAGTAGTCAGCAGTAGAGTAGAGTAGTATAGACTTATATTATAAAGAGAAAATATTTCATTGTTTATTTGATTGTACCGATTTAAAAAAAAATCTTTCACCAATAGAAAGCTCTTCAATCAGTGATTAACCTAAGCTAGGATAGGAATTATATTTTACTTGTCTATCTATGCTCCCTCAGCGTATCAGGAATGGTTTGCAGTGCAGAATAAGTAATATAATGCGCGGTTGACATTTGAAGCAAGAGTTTGTAGTTGTTTGTACGCATTACCGCATCCGCAGACGGAGATTGATGTGTCCTTTTGTCGTGCGCTGGTGTTGCCTACTAAGTAAGCCTTGAAAACAAGATTCAATATATCATAGAAAATAAGCCAGTCGTTATTTAGTATATTCTAAGCTACAAATCACGTAGGTTCTCTCGATTAGACAATAAAAATATATATAATCTAGGTCAGGTTGTTTGGTTATGGATGAGTTTTCTATTGGTTATTTTTTTAACCACCTATCCAGAAGTTTTTGAGTCAAAGCAGAAAAAACAATCAAATATTTTCTCTTGTATATAATATTATAATGGATTAAAATGAAGTAAACTGTCCATTTTGCGACTAGTCCGGTTCGGGTTATTAGATTTTTTTAAAAAAAATTGTTACATATTTTCTAAAATGTAATCGGTCGATATATAAGAATTTTAGCACTTTATATACTTTTTAAGCGCGTTAGAAAAAAACGAGAGTCAAATTTCTGATGCAATGAAATACACACAGAGTCACTAAATTTTACAGGATGAACATAGCTGCAAATGTCAGTGAAAAGACTATACTGAATAACGGCTAACTTCTCGTGTAACCGGTACAAACGATCAACGCATTAGAGGGGTAGAGACTGAATTTATAATATGTTGATTTGTCGTTCAGAATAAAAAAAAAATGTATTTTATTATTTAACCATTCCGGTAAATAAATCTCGATCTCGGTAAATAAACGCATTCTCTTTTCTTTTAACAAAACATGTTTATTTGTGGATACAAATAAGCCTGGTTTTAATTAAACTTTAAATTAAACATTAAAAATTAAACAATAAACATTAAATTACTGTCGCAGTTTAACTTTGTAAATCTAAAATGAGTTGAACGTCCCTTTTACTTGTACAATGGGTCACTTTGATTATTTGCAAACCATTAATTAATTCTTAATAGTTCTAATTACCGAGCAAAAGCCACTTGTCTTGATTGATTGTTTACTCTCTCAAGTAATTCATCACCTCTAGAATGTCGAAAAAGGACGTAAATGTAAATTTTGAATACTAACAATAAAGAAGTTAAACAACTCTTATTGGAAGTTCTAAGTGAGCGACGGAACGCGACATTTAGCAACGCGACACTATACAATAAGATGCGATTAACACACGCACGTATCGTTGCAGATTTACGACCCCAACGCAGGCTACGTATAGGCGTAAAATGATTATTTAATATTTTTGCGTCGTATCGCGCCGCATTCCAGCGCATATCCCTTACCTATATATAGGTCAACAGGTTATAATAAAATGCGCTCTAAGTCTAAAACGTCTTCGTGGTTTTAGGAGTGAACCCGAGGGATTTTCTTGTAGGCGTTGAAACATTTTTCTTTTGAGAAAATATGAATGTGTTTCACGCTTGAGAAATCTCAACTTTATTTGTCCTACATGATGAATATAAAATTGTATTTGGAACTATTGTTTGAGTGTCAACAGTGTGAGTGGAAAATAATCGAGAAATGAAGGTCTATGTATGAAATATATGACACAAAAATATACTTGATTGAATAAATAGTTACATGGAAAATGTACGTTGAAAAAATTAGTGGAAATGATACTGGATATCTAGTCAAAAAGGTGATAACCGACAAGCGTATATTCTAGTTAAAATAGATGTAAGTGTAGCGAATGAGGTGTTACAGAATCGTGCCAAGGATATTATTATTATTTTATTTTGTTGAAACAATATCTCAGATTGTTAACAGTTGAATGGTTAGAATTCCAAGCTTTCAGAAACAAAGTACTTGTTTCAGACTGCTTAACGAGTTAACTTTGAAAAGTCACTTCTGTTCATGAAGCAGTTCGGAATTGTTTAGGGATATTAATGAAAAGACTACACATTGCCAGTCGCTTAAGTAAAATAGTTTTAGATTTGCATCAAAGAGTACATTTGTTTTGATGTTGATTAGCTTAAAGTAGTATAAACGACAAGTAGTCGTTAATTAAAAAATAAACAATACCCGACTAAATGGAACTTTATGACAATCCGAGGAAGAATACAAAACGAATAGATACCTTACTATTCATAATCAAGCCGTCAAGACTACAGGAGGTTACAAAGGGAACGTATATATATATATATATATTACCCGAGATATTTCATTATTCACACCATAAAAATTTTCAGTTCGATGTAGGCTTTTTATAAAAGAGGTTTAGACGATAAAAAGCTTTTGGTTAGTGCGATTTTACGGCAGTATCAATTTTTATATAGAAAAGACATAGCTTCAGGAGACTTCAATTAATCTTAAGTTATTTTTGCCAAGTAAATTTAAGTTCTAACGGGGGATGGGGAGATGTTTTTTGCGGGTTTATATGTTTACATATGTGTATGTTTGTTTAATTGTGGACTACTAGAGCCTAAACGGCTGAACCGATTCAATTTTAATCTTTCCCGCAGTGTCTGGTGTATAGTCGATTGATCTTTCAATTAATTAAAAATTTAAATTTAAGTTATAATTAAAATTTAATTAATTATTAGTTACACAAATTATTTTGCTATAAGAGTAAACTATTTAATCCAATAAACTAATCCATCGCTCACAAGAACTCGTAAATAATGTTTCGTCATCATCAGGGGAAATGTGCCATAATCGCCACGCTTGGCAGGCGGATTGGCGATCGCAGTATGTACCACCGTACTAAGAAAAGGACACTGCTGCCCGTCCTCTGATGGTCTTTACATCCAGACACAAGACAAACAGACATTTTCATGCACACAAATGTCTGCAATGGGTGGGAATCGAACCCACCACCTGCGGCGTAAAAGGCAAGCATCATACCAACCTCACCAACCGGTCCATGTGTTGGTCTTGTTTACTACAAATAAACTCAGTTAAAATCAGTCATAAAATCTTTTCTTCAAAAACTATTCCGAACTAAAAATAAACAAGCGTTTTCTAACAGATACTTTGAAGATAAGCTTCCTGTTACTTGAATTCAATGACACTTCAAAGCGTGGCGCGTGAGCTCACTATACACAGAGACGCAAAGATTTCCGTTTGTTTCTAGCGTGAAGAAAGTTTTACTTGGTGAATTTTATCAAATTATGAGTTTGACATCTGTTTTTCACCAACTTCAAAAAAGGAGAAGGTGCTCAATACGCTTGTATTTTTTAATTGTTTGTTACCTCAGAACTTTGACATTTATGAAGCGATTTCAACTTTTTTTATCGGTAAGGGGACATTCGCAAGTGGGTGCTGTGATGTATGTTCCGGGGCGAGAAATGAGCATAGTTTATTCGGACTGATTTCATAATTGCAACGTCCGCCACGGTTATCCCAAAATATTTGCACAATACCTTCATACATTGCATCCCTCCCCTTTTAAATCACATATTTACATTATTAAATTTACTATAACCTATAAATCGTATGCTAAATTAATATAAAACCTTACCCTATTAAAATCCTTAACTAAATAACCCTAACCATATATTTACAATACCTAAGTATTTAATTTAATTTTATCAAGCCTACATTTACGCTTTGGGCGTGACCGAGGCGGTACAGGTGTAACAGGCGACGTGCTTGCATTCTGGCTTTGCGCCGCCGGCGCGCGCTCTGCGGAATCCGTCGTCCCCTACGATCCCGGCGAACTATCGCCACTATCCTCCGGATTCACTACACAAGGCCGGCCCGCCTCAGAACCAGAGAGGACCACAAGCGACCCTGTTGATCTCCGCTTTAGCTGATCGATGTGCCTATGAATCTCCTGACCGTCACGATCCCTCACCGAATAGTTCCTAGCCCCCATCACCATGACAGTGCCGGGAACCCATTTTTCCGATTTCAAGTGCTGGCGGTACCATACGTCTTCCCCGACTCGCACCCTTCTGTCTATTCCCCCCGCATTTTCACCTTCCAAGGTGTCTCCAAGGGTCTTCCTATCCGGTTTAATGGCGTCTAGGGGGGTCCGTAAACGCCTACTCATCAGCAGCATGGCGGGATTTCGTTGGTCGACGTGTGTTCAACGTTGCGGTAATGTCTGGCCGGCCAAGGCCAGCGGCTCGGCGGGGCGTCCGCCAGAGCAGCACACGTGGCAAACGCTTGACACTCGCGCTCCACTGCCTCGTCGATGCTGGGCCACCACACGCAGCTGCGGGCTAGCGCCTTCGACTTCACGATGCCCATATGTGGCTCGTGGGTTACCCGAAGGACCTTGTCGCGACACCCCGCCGGTACAACCACCCTGTGACCCCACATCAAACAACCTAACTCTTCGTACAATTCGGATTTCCTATTAAAATAGGGTTGCAAGCCGACAACCTCAACCTCTTTAGGCCAACCGTCGCGTATATAGCTTTGTATCCTACTTAATTCGGGGTCCCTCGCCGTTTGTCTTTTTACCTCCTTGCAGTGTTTTCCGGCAATCGCGATAACCCGTACGCACAATTATCAGATGTTTTTATATATTCTATTTCGAAATCATATGCGGAAAGTATCACAGTCCATCGTTGCATCCGACTCGCGGTCATCGTCGGTATACCCTTATTAGGACCTAAAATAGATACTAAGGGTTTGTTATCTGTGCGTAGTATGAATTTTCGGCCGTATAAGTATTGGTGGAATTTTGTCACCGCAAAAATAATCGCTAATTCCTCGCGATGTATCTGCGAATAATTCCTCTCGGCCGCGATAAGTGTATGAGACGCATAGGCGACCGGCCGCTCTCCGCCGCGCCCCGGCTGCGCCAACATCGCGCCTATCCGCGCTCGCTCGCGTCGTACGTCACTATAACTGGCGCGCTCGGAGAGTAATGCACCAGAACCTCCGCCCCCGTTAACTTCCTTTTTACGTTTTTAAATGCCTGTTCGCATTCGTTATCCCAACACCATGTTATACCCTTTTTTAAAAGTCGATGCAATGGACTAAGTAACGAACTAAAATTTTTAATTTTCTTTTTTTTTTTATAGAATAAGGGAGGCAAACGAGCAGCGGGTCGCCTAACATTAAGTGAACCGACGCCCATGGACAT
>DWLR01001026.1:0-20409 GCA_018246295.1 Papilio alexanor hazarajatica
TATATATATATATATATATATAGCGGCGCTGCATCTGATGCGATGCATCGGCGATGTAAGGAAAAATTACAAATGATTCATGTCATACCGCGAATATGCGAACAGTTTCGAAAAATATAGTATACCAATATAATAAATCATTGTTTTTTAATATATTAAATGACGTTTAATTTACAGCTGTTACTAATGTACAAATTTTAACAACAAAAACTTCCGTAATAAAAGTTCACTCTTCGCCCCCAATATTTCACTCTTGCGAGAAGAAATTTAAGGAAACCTTCCACGATTTATGCTTTCATTATAAAAAGAATCGGTATCTCAGATTTCTTTCGATTTGAGTAGATATATAGATAATTCATTTTCTATTTCTAAGAGTCCAACGTATACCATTAGGCTAGTCCATAAGACCGTTAATTATTTCGTATCGTTAATTTTGTTTAACTAACATTTAAATAATATCGACATTTAAATAAAATCGAAGTAATTGTGCCTAGGAATGAATATTCATTTATGCGTATCGTGCACGGGAAATGTAGCGGAATATTTTAATAAAGTAGCCGAATGGAAAAGGATATCAAATGAAATTCAATATAGCTTTCACATAAATAAAAAAACCGTTCAATTGTAAAAGTCGACCACCATCGTGGATTACTGCAGTAAATTAGCTGCAGACTGGCTGATACGTTGAATTAATGTAATTTGAAACTCAACTCACTATGAACCGGAGTTAGATTCTCTCACTTACGGTCTTACTAAATGAAATGATTTTTTGATTACGACTTCGTTTAACTAAGCTGCAGGATGACGTACATAAATACAACGCCTTTTAATTGATACGGGAATAGGTATTAGTTAATTAATAAAAAAAGAGTTATACTTCTTTTTAAACTTTATACAATTTTAATGACCTTTAAGAACTACACATGCGCGATTTTATCAAGTACTAAATATTACACTTTATCAGATTGGACACACACGTTGGTCTAACTTTTAAGTACTGTGTCACTGCATAAGTATGCATATGATTATAAACTGTAATGTGTACCTTGATAAAATAAAAAATAACTTTTCGAATTCATTAAACTGCCACACAAGAAATGTTTTTTATTCATTCCTTATCTGTTAATGCAATTAATTGTTATTCTCTTATTCTGAATGAAGCCAAACATAAGTGAACACTTGATACACATACTTCGATCTCTAACCCCACTACTATGTTGGTAGTTTGGGCAATTAGGGGAAATGTTAGTTAGTAGTTAGAGATAGTAGTTCGCTAGTATGGTCATCATTTGAAAATGTTTACTCGGTGTGCGTGCGAAATTTAATTCCCGCCTTTTTCGCCTTACTGACACGAAGGCAAGGTTTTCCACTGGTCTATATATATATATATATGTTCGTTCTATTGTGTAGCTTGAGCGGATGGACTGATTTGGAAGATTGAAGTGAGAAGATTGAGGTGTGCTTATCTGTAATGTCCTAAAGAAGTATAATTTCAAAAATTATCATTATTTCGTTAACTATAGAAGTTGGAGGTGCGTTTACAAGGAGTCTGTTTATGTAAATGTTGACGTTGTTGGGGCCGATGAAATGGCGATGAATGCAAATTACCTTTGATCACACTCGGTTATATTTACGTCACTGGTGTGTCAACTAACCGTGATAAAACATCCTTATTTATATAAATCAACACTTAGTAACAGTTTAGTCGATAATCCTATATCCTATAAGCCCTAAGTTATGACATCAAAATATGTCATTTTAACAACTTTCAGACGATGTTACTCGATTATAAAATATAATAATATCGCAAGGAAGTCGTAAGCAACTGTTAATTTATCGGAAACTACTGTCTTATGTAGCTAAAATACATTGTTTTAGAGTTATGAAGTAGACCAATGCCAGCGAAGAAGAATTATTTTTCTTGACTAAAGATAGGAATAAGTTCGCTGAGCTGCCGGCCAACCTCCAGTAAAGAGGAGGCACTTGGAGAAGAAGAA
This sequence comes from Papilio alexanor hazarajatica, assembly GCA_018246295.1. Taxonomy (NCBI): domain Eukaryota; kingdom Metazoa; phylum Arthropoda; class Insecta; order Lepidoptera; family Papilionidae; genus Papilio; species Papilio alexanor. The sequence goes on from DWLR01001026.1 coordinate 1,998, forward strand.
GAAAATTATGAAGTTTAGGCGTTGATAAATATGTTTAAAATTATGATAGAATTTTTCTGAAGAACTTGTAACGTAAATATTACACATCAGCGGGAGTATATTAAGTTGCGGTTTCCTAGTTTGCTCCCAGCCTAAGTCAATATACACGCGACACCCGAAACTCTATTTGAAACGTGCTTTGGTGTTATTAAACTACTACGAAATTGGATATCATAAAGTGTTGACGTGAAGTATCTGGATAATCTATTCATGTAGTAATAAACAAATCATTATGTCCTAAATAATATAATTTAACTAAATGATAACATTTCAGTCCATATTTTTTTTCTTTCTTACTTTACTTACAAAACGACAGGGAAAGACTTAAGGCATTTGAAATGTGGTATTGAAGAATGATGGAAAGGATTGGGTGGGTGAAGAAGCTCACAAACCAGGAAGTGCTAAATAGAATAATGGAAGTGAGAACGATATTGAAATTGATATAAAATTGGGAGAGACAAAATGTTGAGACATCGAAGACAGAGAAAGGAAAATAGAACAAACGAAAGAGAAAGTAGACGTCGTGTGTAGGAAGTCCAGATAATAGCACAGTCAAGACAAAAATGGAAATTGCTCCACCGACAAGATAACAAGGCGTTCTTAAATAATGATAATGATTGTTTTATTTTCTTTCTTTTTTGTATTCTACAATTAATAATAAAAAATTGAAATTATAATAAATTAAGAACTATCAGTATTTTGAGAAAGATTTCACCGTTTGTTTGATCTGGATAAATTATAAACTACTAGAACAATCTAAATAATTATTTTACCATTGATGAATAATTGTTAACTCTTCTATCAGCAAGTAATGTAAACTACATATAATTTATTTTTATTATCTATCTATCTAACCTAGGGCGGAACGCTAGTATAAGAAAAAATTAAAAGTAAGAAAAGAAAACAAGATTAAAAAATGATTAAACAATTGACAGTAGTATTGACAAAAGCAATATCTTTCAAACAGTTATTGAAATGATAATAGTCATCGGAATTAATAACGTTAAAAGGTATTATAATATTGGAACTCCAGTTAAACGACTTTTTAAAGACCACCAGTTGTTGGCTAAACAACTGGTGGTCTTTACCGTAATAGAATTTGTGTCCACGCAAAGTTTTCGAGTAACGCTTCGCACAACAAATCCAATTTGCATGAGAGTGCGCGACAAATCATTTCAATTCTGACAAACAGATGTGATACGAAAGCGGGATTACGGTAGCATTTATATTTTCATTAAAGGTAACAAATGTACTACAAAAATGTTTTGTAAGAATAAATTACTAAATTTTTTTAACCCTGGATATTGCTATTCATCCAGGGTTAAACCGGTCATATAAAACGGTTATTCTATTGTTACTTACCTGCCTTAAAATTGGTATTGCTATACAATTCTTTGATTTCGTTATTCTTATTTAATATCGGAGTATCATCAGCTTATAATAGATAATATGAATGTCTTTGAGAACATTATATACGCAGGCATGTAACATTAATCAGACAACTTCTTTGAAAACATGTTACAAAATTTTATAACATTCCTTCACTCATATCAACAATAGGGTAATTCAAAGATGAAGGAAAGAAAAGAGTTGAGCTTTTGAACAATAAATCGAAGCAGTTTAAATTTTTTAATAATGTTACAGAAATAGAAAATCTATTACTTTAATAAATCGAAAAATACAAAAAATTTTAATGGGTATTTCCAAATGAAGGGTTGTATTAAACTCGTATATGCACATCTTTATATTTTTCAATTAGTCTTTATTGCGACACGTTACCACTGACCCTTTGTAATTAAATTGGACATGGTCACCTTAAAAACAACGACATCGTAAACTTGTGCATTTTCTGTAATTTTTATTGAGATTCGAGTTTAATATACAGAGAATATAAGAAGTTAACAAAATAGTTAAATTAAACATGTTTTCCATTTTGCGTATTTCTGACATACATACATTCATATTATTCATCATAAAAATAGTACCTTGCTCAATATCTCCCTTTGACCTATATTTCGTTAGTATTGGACCAATATGCCATATATGTATATTCGAAAACTGCTGTATCGAAAATGCCATTCAATTCTATTTCATTTTGTAGTAAAAACACAATAAAACACAACTAATATTTTCAGTCCTTCTTTTTTCTTCCAATAATTTCATTCAAAATATACTTATAAAACAGAAAAATACATTTTCAGACATTTTTCCCGGGCATTCTCAGATAGTGTAATGCTCTCGGTGATAGACGGTACACAATAAAGCCGACCGTTATCTTCGTAATTGCTTCTTAACTTAAATTGTCTTCATTCCTTAAATGTTTTCATACATATTGACCGTAAGTTTCAAGCTGTAGACTTCTCTAATAAAAAATTGTGATTAAGACATTTTCAAAGGATTGGTGTGCAAATTGTCTACGATTATTATGCAACAAATACATGTAAACTGATTTTGAATTATTGACTTATAATTTTTCATTTTTTTGTTTTTATGGTTTTAGAAATTAATAACAAAACTACTTGAATATATAATATACACATAATATCAATATTCAAAGCATGTATTGAATTCGTTTGCTGTATTAAACAAAGCAAATAAGGAAGTAATTTGCCGAGAACGCTTCGAATGTAGATGTCGTTACAATCTGCTTTTTAAACTTTAATTGCACCCAGTTAATTGTAATATTTTCAGTCTGTCTTATCTGTTGGTTACTCCACACCAAAATAAAACTAAATTATAATATACTTGACATGTTTTAATGTGTTACGTCAATGCATTAAAATAAACACACGTTTATTATAACAGGTTCTTTTAAACATTACATCACCTTCCTTCCTTACCTTCGCGTTTCATTGTCGTTAATCGAAAAACTTAGAAAATTGTAAAACAATGACCAAATAAGTTGCGCAAAGACCGGAATAACTGAGCGGCAGCGACATGTCGAGTCTAATCAGACCCCACAGCACGTAAGCGAAGTCGTTGTCTCGGGTCTGTTGGTAAAACCCTTTTATTTTTCGGCGATTTAACTTATCTGAAACATAATAACTACATAATAGAATTTTCCTGTGTTCATTCAAGATGCAATCGGAGGCGCTAAGAATCACGGACCTTTGTCCGTCTAATCGCGATAATCTCAACAACTATAGTAAACGGATTCTCGTAAGGTTTTCGCCATTCTATGAAAACATACATTAGGTGGGTTTAATATAATTTATTGACAGTTTTATTAAATTTGTCTAATACGATGTTGCGAGGGAGAAAAATAAATAAACCGCTTTGCATTAATACCCATAAAATATACTATAAGAGGACGAAGCGCATTGCTTTTTTCCTGATATATGTATGTAAACGTATTTATGTTCAATCCATTGTGTAGATTAAACGGCTTGTCCAATTTTAAAGAGTGAAGTGTTATTCTATTCGTATTTTCACCCGCAGAGTCATAGTGTCACAGCCAATAGGGTTTATTATTTAAAATATTATTCAAGCATTAGTTTCTATAATTTTAAATATTGACATTATTTTATGTAATATAAGCTATTGCTCTTTTATTGTATTTTTTAAATCTGACGTTTTACTGGTAATATCAATATAAAATCAAAATATTACTATGCACAAAACAATTACCATAGTAAAATTTTTAACCAACCTCCTTTTTTGCAGTTTAGAGCGTCATAAAGTATTTTCCTTATGATTTTCACTTCTGAGTAAGTTTCGTTAGACAGGTAGCATGGACAAATTATTAGCATTGTAATTTTGATTAATTGTATGATACTGTATGACATAACAATATTAGTAAACTGAAATAAAGCATTTTACATAAAGTTGATGATTCACAACAAATAAAAGTTTGATGGAGTAACTATTTCTGAGTATATTACCATTGAATTTGAATTTATTTGTAAACTTTTAAACACAAAGTTACATAACGTTATTGTGACTATTCCGGAAGTTATGAATATTACAACCATCTGTAACAATATAAAAGAAACATTATTCGTACCACCTCAGCAAACAACGCGTGCGCTATAACATGACACCCGTGTTTCTCATCTCGCCTTTGTGCGCCCTTATTTTTTCGACGAGTGGCGATCGCTAGTCTGCATTTTACAGATTATAAATACACAGCCTTCTTCTAGTTTATACAAAACTACAAAAACGTACATACGTTAATGTAGTTTTGTATAAACTAGAAGTATATTATACATTATGTATAATAAATATAAATCATTTATATATAATAAATATAAATCAAAACTGCCTGGGGTCCAGTTAACCACATCTCTTTGCTTAACATCGGGAAGGTTAGAAAAAAAGTAAAAAAATAAACTATTTAGTTTTTTCTTAAATAAAGAAATTAATATGTCATTCTATTATTTTTTACGTTAAGTTAGGCTCTTTTTATGTTCGTAAATTGAAACACGTTTACGTTTTTCTTCTTGGCTAACTACGCGCTGATTTGATTAAATTAACATAAACAACACTGTTTTATCGATACGGTAACAACAAATTATATATATTAAACCATATGGGTAACTGATTCTCTAACTTAAGTTTTGAATTTAGTTATAATTATTACAAATACGGTCGACAATATTGTAGTCAAAATCTTACAGGAAAACTCATACTGGAATTTAAGTCGTCTGAAATTTCTTGAAGTAATTCATAACCTTTGTGTAGTGTACTGATATCAAATACTGTTTTATCATTTAGTCTTTCTATTGTATTTCTCCATCTCATATTGGTGTTTGCATTTTCTTTGCTACAAAACATCTTCGCGACTTGCTGCTTAAGAATACGAATGCGCACAAGCACGGAGTGTAACAAGATGCAGAAAAATAATATTTCACTCTCATGTGCTAGAATTCCTAAATAAACAACGACCGTAGTAGGACAGGTGTTTGAATAACTAGTCAATAACATGTATTCAAATGCTACTGTTATAAAAACAGCTATGATTCCAATAAAGGATAGTATCGGACGCGGAGATATTAATTTAGCATCTAAATTTAATTGCCTGTCGAATTCGTTCATTTTTCGAAAGAAATCACGCAATTTATCCCGCTGCAAATAAGATCCACTAAACATTAAAGATATCACTTCGACGCAAAATGTGTTTTTTAAAACAGCGGACGTTAAACGGTGAAAAGTATCACCGACAATTAAATAAATTATCACAGCAAATAACAATGGAGTAGTAATCTGAGTTAACCAAAATAAGGCTTTACTACAATTGAGTAAATGAACGCGGTTTATTCCTATTAGTATTTCAATACTAATTATATATTTTAATCGTTCGGCGACATTAACATCTACGTAGTCGTTATATCTGACTAAATTTTGGATAGGCGTCACTTTATTTGTATTTGTTTTAAACATTTTGTACGTCCGGTTGCCAATGTTATGGTGAAACGAGTGACGGAAAATTTAGGGGAAACATTTTTAATTTATAACAATCATTGATAAAATCAAATGATACTAATTTGAACTTAATCGTCTATGCCTTATCTTCAAAATACGTTGAATTATTCAAAATGTTTGTATGAGTTCATTTTATTGGGATTAATAAAATTGTGTCCATCTATTAAATTACTTCACTAATGATAATAATTGCTATAAGTCCTTCCGGAATTAAATGGCCTAAAATTGATAGGTTGAATGATAAATTTGATTGTACCTATTTCCTACGTTCCCCCAAGGTGGACTTATGATCTGGCTTAAGTTGCTGGAGTCCAACGAGGACGAGAACAACAAGGAAAACTAATAGCAATTCTTAGAGGATTATGTTAAAGCTACGTCCACCAATAAGTTAATTTTGACAGATGGCGATGATGTGAATCCTACCATAGAGTTACGGAGTTTTTCTGTGGGTCTTAATAAAATATCTTTGATAGGGAGATATAGACTTACGAACTGTCACTTAAATTCAAGTAAGCTTTGGAGTTACCCTCAATTACTTCTTATTACCAAACGTTTTAAAGAAAACGATGAAACTATTCTTCTAGTAAGGATAACAAGCATTTGAGATATTTTTAAAATTAAAGTTTTAACATTATAACATGTTTTTCATGTCTGTTTATGATGTCTGGGACGATTTATTCAACAAGTTAAGCGAGTTAATTTCAAAGTTAGAGTGAGTTGTAAAATAGTGTTACATTCTTGTTGAGCGCGAACTAATTTGAACTTTAAATTAAAATTCTCCTTTTATGCACAAATAAAGCGCAAGTCTTTTAAACAAGAAAACAACTAATACAAGTTTTGTTGAGAAACAAGACTAAATCAAATGGCTATGAAGGTTGGTGCGTTTATAATAGAGGTATAAATAATTTTATTAAAAAGCAATTTAATCTAAAATTATAATACAAATAGGTATTGTTATACATTAGTCAAATAAGGTCGCTAACTGAGACTATTGTCAATGATCAAACCAAGATATTTAAATTTGACTACTGAAAGGTATTAATGTTATTGTACAAGATAGGTGCTACGCGATTTATTTCAAAAACGAAAATTACCTAAAACAATTGCTTGACCTTTACAGCTACTCCAAAATCGCTTGCCCATAACTGCGCATACGCTGGACTGGGTAGGTGTTGAAGATCACAATTTATAGTATCAATTACACTTTTGATGATATTGACATCACCTTGAGCGTAACAGTTGTAAATCTTACAGAACATAATAGAAAAAAGATAGTGTATGAATGGTCATCGAAAACGAAACAAAAATCAACCAAGATAATAACAACAAAAATTTTATTACGTAAATTGTAGAAATGCGTTTATTTTTTATGCGACTTTCATTGTTTTACACGAATAACTAATCGATAATATTTTTTCCTAAAGATCGTGCAGCCAATAGCTAAATCGTCCTTGAAAATGTAGTTTGTTTCCGGTTAAAATATGTAAATTATGTTAATACAGCAATTTGGCGTAAGCCCAACGAAGTGGCGTGCAATTTGTCGGTGCGGGACTTAGGGCGCACCAATTATGTTAATTGTACTACTACGTTGTTCACCAACGTAAACGCGTATCGCACAACACGATAAAAACATTACAAACAAACTGATGTTGAATAAAAAATCGCTAACAAAGGGCTTTATTTAAATGAACAGTGCGCTTTCTACTTTTACTTTTTTATCCTAAAAGACGATGTTGACTGACGTTAAAGCTCATTAGACGCACCCGACCACGCCTCGCCGCGACGTCAACCCGCAGGCCACCCGTCGGATACTAGCGATGGAATGGGATATACTAGATAAATTGCGTACTTAGTTTTTCAAGTACGAGTATTTGTAAATACGCGTTCCAAATACTAGTTCCTAGAAGTATTTAGGAGTATCGATTGTATGTATAGGGGCGACGAAAATTTTCAAAAAAAAAAATCTAGAAAATTTTAGAAAATTTAGGGCGGATGACGTAAAACACGGTTTTATATTTCTACAAAATTAAATACTTGTAGAGAACGAAATACTTACACCACATTATATACTTCTAAATACTCGATACTCGTTCTTTTTCTCCCCACAAACTCGGTACTTAGAAGTATTGAGTGAAACCTAGTATACTGTTCCAGTATAAACGTCCCACCTCTACCGGAAACACATTTGATAGGAAAAACTCCGACTGGTTGCGTCGCGCCGCTCTCGAGAGTGCGGCACTCGCGGTCGCCTTACCCGGCAGCGCCTCCCCAAGGCGACCGCGCCCCGTCTACGCGTTGACGACAAGTGAACGTCGCGCAGGCCCTAAATAAGCAAGACTGAGACAAATTTATGCAAAAACGATATAACGATATAGAGAGCGCGACCTGCGTGGACGCCGCGGCGATGCTCTACCAGGTTTTAATTAAAAATGTAATTATATTATATAAATAATACGTAATGACAAAAATGTCACTTCGTCAAATAGAAATTAGTTTTTCGGACCTTGACATAAAAAACCCAAGGAATATAAAATTTCAACGTGACATAGATTTACTATTTTTTAATATTAATTATTATTTTCTATTTAATATTTCTGGTTAAGAAAAACTATAAATTTCTAAACGTATTTTAAATGGATTTCATCAACAGAAGAACTGATTGATTAGGAAGGTATAAGAAGGATAAGATATAAAATATATAGGTATTAAAATAATGAATTAATTAATGTAATATTAATATAATGCCTGTTGTGTTGTAACATATAAATATTAAATCTCTAATCTTGTATGTATATACATATATTAATTAAACCAAAATAACGCTTAATAATAAAAAAAACATAGTAAAACGATGTGAAACATTTATAAATTACAAAGATTTTAGCTATACGCCCAAACAAGTAAGCGAATTAACAGATATGGTGCCAATATCGAAACATTTTAAATACAACAATACAACAGCTATCGGTAAACAATATATATGAAGATCATTATTTTGTTCATTTGCTATTCAATTTATTTTGGCTTACCCGAAATAAATTTGAGAACCACTAACGAGTATTCGTTAAGATAATGATTCGTGAGGTTACCCTTTTGTTTCTTTTTTTTTTTCAATTTTGGTTAACTTTATAAACTTCTGATAAAAAAATTATATACTTTTGTAAAAAAAATGGTAAACTTGGTATAAAAAGCCTACTTATATAAACGAATGCAAATATGTGAAGCGTGTTTATGTTTAATAGATTAACGATTTAAAAAATACTTTTGAGTACTTCTTATCTGATCTTTTTATCTTCAAATATAAATACGTATCGTGCAAAATAGAGGTCTGCAATTGTTGTCTCTTTCCTTGCAGTGAGAGCCTCTTTCCTTTGAATGTTCATGTGTGTTCTTTTATATGAAAAGCGAAGCATGAGAAATTAGAAAAATACACGACTTAAAAATAATATTTTATAAATGTTATTGGTATTATCCTGAAATCTTTAAAAATGAAACATTTTCTGTTCTTGTATTTATCTTAATACGTTGCTGAACGTGAGATATTCTCTTTTAGCGTTCATGTTATCCGATAAACCACATTTAAATTCATAAATCCTGAATACAGAACGTGAGCAGAATACAATACACATAAAACGAAGATCGAGACGTGGACGTTTAGATTTTAAAAACAGATATTTACACTGTTATTTAAATAGTTCGATACAAATGTCATACAGTGGACTATGTTTTGGAGTACTCGTGTTGTTGATTACTTTTAAAAATATACACGCATTACATCACTAAGTTAATTGCTGAAGGTCTTTTCTAATAGTCTTTGACTTGAATTTATGCCGATCTATGTCGAATTTGATGTGCCCTCGTTATTGTATGGACTTCAAAATATAACGTCGTGAGCTCGAATCCGCAATTCGTATTCGTGTTGCTATTATAGTGAACAATTTTTAAGTATCAACCTATGCCCTTTCAAAGGTTAACAATCACATAGTAGTACACTCGTTGTGCTAGAATACCTATCAATATTACCATTCTACGGGATTAATTTTGCCTAGCAATTGCTGTTACTCTTTTCGCTGTCCAGTCATACAAAACATAGGAAGCGAAGTTTTTTATTTAATCAATGCGTTTTCCTCAGCGATATACTGAACTCTTTCATTTTCCCGCTAGTTTTAGTTGTAGCTCAAACGAAACACATCCACTTCAATTGGTTACGTCCACAAAAAGTTGAATATTAATTCCATGCGGCTTTCTGTCTTTGTTTTCAATTTTCTGTTCCGGGTCTGTGGTTGTGAAAAATTCTTTTCAATCATTTTTCGGAAACGCGCCGTGGAATAGTTTTCCACTGATTGATTCTGCGGCTGTCGGTTTTGTCTGATCAATAACCATATACAAATATGGAAACAAAATAAATCCACAAGTTTCATCCCAATCAGAAAGCCCCTTCTCACAGAGGGATCACTTAATATATTATATGTATGTAGAAAATGTAGTTACTAAAATCTCTCAAATGATAGTAGTAGATAAAGTTCAGTTTTAATGTTTACAGTTTTAATATTTATCATGTTATATCGTATTCAGTAGCCGGAGGCTAAGGAAAGGTTGAATTTGAATATGATTCTAAAATATTTCGGGTGAAATATCTCAAAACTTTTGCTATACATTTATCTAGAAACGGCTAGTGAATATTAAACAGTCGTCGAACAATAAATTTTAATAGATATCATTTAATTTAAATTCGTACACTCTACTATAGTTAAAATATTTTTAAGTATACATTTTCTGTACGTTTGATTCGATTTATAATAGTTGACATGGGATGAAGCAATCTTAACTCCATTATTGCGATATTAATAGAAACGTTAAAAGGGAAAGAAAATTAAGAAAAGAAATGTAAAATAAAAACGTGACGTCATTCCTTGAAGTGCCAGGGCTCGTGGATTTTTGTTATTGCCTAATAAAATTAAATTAATTTTATTTCATCTAACCATTTATTAAAAACGGTAACAGCTGACTTGCGGTTTTGTCGAAATTTGCTTTAAATTGCAAAATTAAACGATTAATGATTGCCAAAGTTAAAGTTACTTCACAGGAACCTTCTGCGGTAATAATAATTTCGAGTCTTAATGGAGCAACTTTTTAAATTATTTCCATTTTAAGATTAGGCCAACTTCAAAAGTGATACCATTTATCTAATTTCGACTTCCAAGATTAAAATAAGCTTTACATTCTGATGATCGATGAGAAACTTTTTCAAGTTATAAGATAATTTGATCGAATAAAAATAGGAAGAACAGAGAAAAACAACATTTTTTCAACAATTTTAATGTCGATAATACCTGTTTTTTTTTTTAGAAACAGATAAAATAACTTGCGAAAGCCATACTTGGCTAATGAATTGAGTGAGATTGAGTATTTAATATATACATAAAATTATATATAAACATAAAATGTGAGACAAAATCAGTATAAATATAAAATGAATCAATTAATATATTTTAAACAAGCATTGAAAAGTAAAATCAGTTTTACTGGTTTAAGTGCAATCCTCCTAGCTTAGAAAACAGCTTATTGTTCAAAATTCATAAAAGCATTTTGTTATTACTAAGCCAAAATATGTACGGCAACAACCGATTTTAATTTATGAGATTGAAAAAGAATATTCCAAGAGTTATTCTGAATATTAGGGTACTTCAAAAAGTTTACGATGAAAAGACGATAAAAGAGATTTCTAAATTATATTTATTTAAAGTTTAATAAAAGAGATCTTAACAGTTTGTCGTTATACAATTTTTTTACTAAGCGAACATGCTATAAATTAAATGAAATCAGAAATTTTACGCAAGTAACAATATTACAATTTCATATTTGCCTGCTCTACAGAAAAAAATCACGATAGTTTTGTTCAGGCTTTAGTTTGTAAGATACTCGTATTACTGCAAGCCAGCTGGGAATCAAATACCTCCTTCCATAGATACCTTAAACGTCGAAATACAAAATAGAAAATTTATTACATATCATTCATCCCCTATTATACAACGCACACTCTCCGGTAAGAATTAAATAACAATTTATTCTTCAAAATCGGTCCTGCCGCTTGGGCTGCAGGAGGCCACAAGGGAATGTATACACATACATACATAACCGTAAAAAAAACATTACCCTCCTGTCAGTCGTGCAAAAAACATTGGTTGAGAAAATATCAGCAACTGTTATGGTTGGCTCGAACAGACAATTAGACAATACGGATTACTAGCGTAAAGCAAAGATAGAGCTTAGTGCGGTACATTCCTCCTTGAAAGCTTGGTACAATATCCCTAATTCTTACGATGATCAAATGAACCATTTGCTCGTTTCTCTTCTACTATAAACATTGAGAATAATTTCGAATATTGAAAATATCTCCTTATTTTACCTGTGATCGGTCATTCATCATATCAACTGATTTATTTGAAACTCTTTATTTGTGATACAAATTATACATAAGCTGAAATAAAGTCGTCAAACTGTCGCCCTAGACGTTCACAAGTTTCAATGGATTGAGTGATTTATATGTTGTTTCTCTTCGAAATGAAACTTTTTTTATTTGAGAAACGAGATTTGGTAAGCAACAAAACACAGTTACTGCAAGACACCTAGAGTACAAAAAGAAGATATGAGATGAAAAAGAGTGTCATCTTAACTACTTTCAAAATATATGGTAGTTTTAAAAAACTTAGAATTAATTCTAGGCTAAGAAGCCTGGCTGCTTGATATGTCCTACCAAATAAAAATAAAACAATATGTTTTATTGCACTATCCTTTTCAAGGACTTCCGTATGACTGAAATCTATAACTTTTAAGACTTCCAAACAAAACCAGTTCAATTCATTTTTTATTCCAAAATGTTAACGTAACGTAACCCGGACACGTTAAATTTCGTGTCACAGTTGTAAATATCAACATGTATGTATTAAATATAACAAAATATCACTGGGAATTATCTGCTCATTCCGTTAATAATTTGTAATTTAAAAGGTAAACAAAAATCATCAAATGTCCTTTTTCCCGAAATTTAAGTGCCATTCAATTTTATTCGATCCACGGTCGATTACATCGCGGTATACCAATATTTATAAAGCTATGTTATTTAAAAGGGAGTTAAATATTCGATGAAAAACATTTTTCAATTTCATCAATTTATATCTTCAAAGTAATAATAAATGTTGTAAAATTTAAATTTTATATTTGTTTTCGGTTTCATTTATATTTTATAGTTCGCAGTCAACAAAGTTAATTTATTATTAATAAAATAATTTAGACCATAATACATTTTACTTTTTTTATAAAAGAAGGGTGCGGACAAGCAACAATTAGCCCAAGTGAGCGTTCGCCGATGCCCACGAACATCAGAATCACCAGAGAAACCGCAGATGCATTACTGGTATTTTCGGAAGCAATACGCTCTTTTCTTAAAGGACCCTAAGTCGTATTCGTTTGGAAATACCGCTGAAAACAGATCATTCCATCTACGGCTCTACGGGTTTGAAAATTTTGTTAAAACCGCGCGATTGTGTAATTCGGTTGGCATTCCATAATCAAGGTGGTGATGACGAAACTCAGCGGCAGAGATTGTTCTAAACAATTCTTCGAAACACTCCCCATGGCAGAGGCGGTAATAAATTCAAAGGGAACTGATCTCCCTCTGCAAAGTTAGTGAGTCAAGCTGAGTGAGTTATTGATGATTGTATGAAGAAAAGGCATTCTATAAATATTAAATAAAATCATGATCCCTACCTTCCATCATTACCTATCGTAGTTCTAAACATTACATGACGGTTACAGGTCTCGATAACTTCTTGGTAAAAGAAATCTATGGGTTCACAAAACGGAACTTAAAGATATATTTCGGTAACTACAATTTTAGACCAGTTGTAAATCTTGGTTAAGAAAATAAGTCTCAAGTAAAATAAAAAAATACTTACATTATATAAAAAAAATATAAGCACACATAATAATTATATTTATGATAACCTCGATACTCGAGGAGTGTTGTTCAAGACAAATTGATCTTCGCAAGTTCATTAAGCTTTTATCTATACTATTTATACTAACTTTTTTTACAAAAACAAAACCGACTTCAAATTTACATAATTTTATTTATAAGTTATTAAATCATTTATGGTTCAATTATATTTAAAATTATATTGAAACCATATGCGAATGTCCCTTTTCCAAACATTTGTTTTTAATTTAAAAGAAGAGAGTATACTTTTTTCTTAAAAGCTGACAACGCATGTGTAGTTAATATGATGTGCTGCACTGCTCGTTTGCCCAGTTAGCCTAAAAGAATCGATCATATATGTCGAACTTCCGAGTTTATTAACATAAAAAATACAAGCAAATTGAGATACTTCTCCTTTTTTTTGAAGTCGGTTAAGGAATGAAAGTTCAAAAACTACTGACCCAATTTCAAGAATTATTTCACTAATAGAAAGCTATTTTTCACATACAAAGAAGAAGAAAAAAATCACATAAAATAGAATAAATTATCATATTTCATGTCACGAGTAAGTTTTATCTATGACAATAATAAATTATTGAAATACACAAATGAAACAAGTGCTATGAAACTAGTAAAATGATAATAATAAAACAAAGTCAGTCTAGATAAAAATAGCGTCATTTGATATTTCATTAACAAATCATAGGTTTAGCTGTTCCCGGGGAAGTTGTTTTATTGTTGAGTCCCGTGAGAAGGTTTGGAAAGGTCGCGGTCTATTTATAATTCATATCACATACAGAATACGTTAAACAAGCTGTTGTGAGTACTACTTTAATCCTTACGCCGCTAAAAGTAAATTCTTTTTTATAAATACCATACATACATAAGTTTTAAAAATTTATGAATGAATTGTTTAAATATTATTTAGAAAAGGCATGCCATTCTTCTGGTGCTAATAATCAAGCAGCATCTATATAATCGCTGCTTGCATGTCTAGGAGAGCATAAAAAGGAAACGACCGTAATAGAAAACCGTTTTGTCGGGTCTATGATGTGACCGAAAACCCCCGCTCCAACCCTTCCCATTACTTTTCTTTAAATACACATACTTTTATGTAGACAACAATTCGCATCGGTAACGTACATAAATTACGTACATACATAAAATAGACCTTTAGTAAATAAAATAAGCAGTTACATTACGCATTGTCTGAATATTGCGGTGAGCCACACCGTGACAGTGTTTTCTCTAGCCAGATAGCATATACAAGGCACAGGCGGATTATCCCTAAGGCAAAGTAGGCACGTGTTTAGATCGCGATTCAATAAATGGCACGCGTCGCAAAATGGCAAAGTAATTACCGTGTCGAACTTGAGATGACTGATACTGGTCAGAGGTTATTTAAATTTTTCAGATGTATGACAAATCGGAAGAACGTTGAATTTCTTTTTTTTTTTTTTCAATAAGACCGGTGACTTCGTTTCTTACATCTCATCTTTGCCTACGGGCGCCTCGACAGTTAATGCGCCTCTGGAACGAGGCATAAAGAAAAAGAATCATTTTGCATTTTGCATTCAAAACAAAAACAAGAATATATCATCATAGTAATATATATATTTAACCCAACTAAATTTAATGACTCCATATCTTTTCCAATAAGATATTCAGAGCATTTTTTTTTTCAAGCCACGATTTTTCTTTCATTTAATTTTTTATTAAATTTTCATTTTTTATTCACATGGGCGGTCAGTTAGGTGAATAGACGGCGTCGGCTTTACAGAACATTAAATCTGCAAGTTTACAAAGGCTGTCCTCAGACCTATTCATCGTATGTTTGAGCTTCAACTTGGCCGATAGTTGGACGTGGCCATGTACCCCAACCTTTACGTTACAAAAATTTAAGTCTGCTCTAGTATATATCAATTTTGCATGTTCATTAATCAAACTTTTCTTCCGATCAATCAATTTCTGTTCGATTCATACTTAAGACAATTTGTTTATTTCTTGATCTTCGCCAACTGACTAGTTGAAGGAAATCCTCACGTGTTCTGACTACAGTTGATCAAACATATTACAACCAAATATCCGCGAAATACGTAACATATACACATACACTTCAGAATCTTTGATTGAAACATACACTAGGAAAATGTGATTAGTGTGGAATGGGAGGTATCCACCCACGCCCAACTTCCCGGCGTACGGACTTGGTACTTTTTATTTAAAATCCGGTAAAGCATTTCACACTTCAAAATCGGTCCAGCCGTTCAGGCTACAGGAGGTCACAATCGATTACATACGTACACACATATATACATACATATGAACATACATATTCACGAAAAACATTAACCTCAAGTCAGTCGGGCAAACCTTAACTGTAACAAAGTTATAAACGGTGCACACGTTACCAAGTAGGAGTCGATGATATATAAATAGCAGACAGTATTTATTACCTAACTTATTTTAAACGTCTCTAGTATGTACCATTATATCCAGAGCACCACATGTACCACGTTGTTCAACTGACCAAAATATTAGTTAATAAAAAGCAAATGCATGAAATTGTCTAAATTCAAAAAAAAGCTCACATACCTAATACAAATAAACACGTAACAAACTGTAAAGTCAGCGCACGTAGACTTTACGTGCCCTATTACGCCGAAATGCTGATTTTCATACGTTTTTACTCCACAATTTTCGGTACATATCAATAACAAATAACCTACTCACTTTTCAATAGCAATTTACCTGCAACTGATACTAAACACGTGACGAAGTTTTTTACCGGTTAAGCAATGCCCTTAATTAAATTTTCTTTTTTTAACAAAAAAAGGTAGTATACAACATAACATAGTTTCAATGAATCGCCATCGAAGACATTAAGCGAATAAGTAAACTGAATAGATTAATTTGAATCCCGCTTGATATTCTTATGGAAATATAACTTTCTAACAAGTTTTCTTTAACAAGAAATTAGTTCATCAACTGCATTGCATTTACCTCATATTCTAGCCCTTGGATATATTTATTGTTTTAAAACAAGTAAACTCCCACAGCTGTATTTATCAAAATTAGTTAAGACAAAGATATTTATAACATTATCAATGTCTTTAGATAATATAACATTAAACATATCGACATGGTGTGATTAAAATGTTTATAACTCTTTTAATTTTAAATCGCACTATCATAAAATATAATATATAATAATAGACATTATAAATTACAACAATGTCGATGTTTCCTTGTAACACAGTACTTACATGATAGGAGTAACGAACAAAAAGCTCATTAAAAACTTTTTACAAAAACATTGCTCTACGGCGAGTTGCAAATTTAACGTTGAAAAACTCATCTAAAGTTATTTTATCGTTTTCATGGAATAAAAACGAATGAAGTGAAAGACAAGTGAAATTATACAAAATGAGCATAGCCCTATTTGAATTTATTGTTGTATACAGGATGGAATTTTTCGACCTCACAGGACCGGGAAAAGTACTCTGAACACTGGAGATAGCCAATTATATTCAAAGGAAACATTCCTTTATTTTTAATAAGAAACAAACCTGTTCCTTCAATTAAAAAAGCTTACATTTCCTGCTTTCCTTTTTATTTTATTTACCATATTTGTTAGAGATATGTTTCCTTTTCTGTGTGGAATGATAACATACTATGTAAATACAAGTTAGTATCAGATTTTACCTACTTTGATTCTCGTTTGATAAGCATATTTTATTGGATGTAGTTTTTTTTTTAGGAATATGTCCACTAATAAATGTACTTTTCTTCCTCGAGGTGATATCAATCAAATTTATATCACCTCGAGGAATTGGATTGTAAAACGAAATAAGTTAGAAATATTGTAAAAAAAAATCAAAATTTATGTTAACATGTAGAATAAAAAGCCATTGGAAACAGCACGGTTATTTTAAATGTAAACCGAATTACACTAAAAGTTTGTGAATGACTTTAGGCCCACTTGATGTTATCATACTAATAATCGAAAAGGGCGAACATTTTACCCTTTTTTGCGACATTTGCCGACAATGCAGAGTCATTTGATGGGACGTAAAGCGTTTACGGAGTCGCCAAGCTATCCCGGTGGAGCAATTCATTACGCGTCTAATGTGCCAATGTTACGGATCAGCAGGTTTGAAGGTGTTGCGCATTTTGCTGATTCTAATTTCGATTTTTAGTGAAAAAAAAATATTTGCGATTCTCATAACTCCTTGCAGTTAGATTTGCTAGTTTGATAATATAGTTGTGGTGGATACACCGTCTTAATTAGCACTAAACATAGACGTGTATCCTAAGTATGGATCCTTAAAAGTTATACAACACAACTTAATACAGTCAATTTAAAATTTGTCTTTCATTAATGGTTCATAAAACAAACACCGCAATATTAACTAAGATTTGGTTAAATATACAGAAGCATAAACAAATTATCTGCAAATTTTACAAATAGAAGCATTAACATAATCGCCGTTTTCACGGTAAGTGTGCGAGAGAGAGAGACCCACGGAGAAAATGCGCGAAGATAAAATTATGCTGAAGCACCCTCAGCGGTGCTACGTATGAAGTATAGTACAAATGCGTGAGCACAGCGGCTTTAAACTTAGGCTTATAACGTTAGGTATAATGTTTAAATTATGTAGTACGATAAATGATATTTGAACAAGATTTCAATAGCAACAACACAAAAAAAGTGACAGTATTTTAAAATGATCTGTCCTTAGAGCTACGAGCTCGTAGAAGACGGAGTACTCCTTCCTTATAAGACAGCAGCGAGTCCGCACTCCCTTTGATATTTAGGATTTTCATGTACGTCGGTGATTATTTAATACTAGGTCGTTTGTCTCTCGTTTGTCCCCTTATCCTATAAAAATGACTATTTTTTTTTATAGAAGAAGGGGGCAAACGAGCAACGAGTCGCCCAAAAGAGTGATCACCGCCGCCCATGAACATCCG